>JAPPVO010000003.1:28384015-28421168 GCA_030407325.1 Camellia japonica | reverse complement strand
CTGCATCGTACTTTCAATTCCAAATTGAATACGTGATAGTTGTAGCATTTCATGTGCCATTTTAGGGTTAGCCGAGCCTACTCTAAATTGCATCCTTGCCTGTGTTGCATTAGCCACTTAACATGAACTAGGGCACGCATGTTTGCTAACTAGTTTTTGTTTTGGCACGGAGTACGATGTAAGTATTTATGCTTTAGCATATCGCATGCGTGTGAATGTTAACATGACAGTATGCTTACCATGCGGCTAAATGCTTACATGAGATAAACTGCTTGAATGCCTGTGGGTGGAGATTGGATTGCTTGAGTTGGAAAACTCATTGAAATCTGTATTTTAGCCTACTTACGAGTAGCAAAACCCGAAACGCTTTCAAAACAAACAGATATGCAATGATTATTTCCGAATTAGGCAATCTAGTCTATACTTGTTTTGCTGTGCGCATAACGTAGTAAAACTAGGCTAATAACCGGTATAAGAGCATGTAATGTTTTCAAAATCGGATATCACGGTTAGTAGAGGCCGGTCTTCGGACCGGGCGAAAGGGGGTGCTCATAGCTGACCTTCCCCGATCGTACCCAAGCTCCCGAGCCAAGACATTTGGTTATGACGGACACGTGGCCTTCGGCACCGAGTCAGGGTTTCCTAAATTTCCCATTTAAAAAATATTTAGGTGGCGACTCTGTAATCTGGAAAAGCAGTCCATGTTTGGCACTACTTTTCAAAAAAAATCTGTTTTTCTTCAAAACGATTTGCCAGAGTTGGACTCTTTGGTTCAGATTTAGAACCGCAACACAACAGGGAGTCCGAACTGTAACGAGGTCCCCCGCGGGCTTGTTACACACGGTCATGACACCGACCTCTGCTTCAGACTGCGTCATGAGATCCAAGAGCTTATTGACAACAAGGTGATTGCGCCTCCTTAAAAGCCAAATGTCACCACCAACCCCCTCCCACTGCATAACAACCACCTCCTCCACCCAGGCAGATAAACCTGATCCAAACCATGGCCATTCCATACGACCCTAGCATATACATCACTTCCTCCCACCTACCCAAGTCGACGTTGTTCATTCCAGAGAGCATAGATTTGTGCATGATGAACATGTCATTAGTCCAACCCAAGCCAGTGGTGGTGATTGTTGAAGACAAAGCCGGGGTGACCTTGGAGGAAAATGGGAATGTTGATTCAGAACTTGACGGATCTGGGAGCTTTACAGAGGAAGCATACAACCTGTGTGGTTATATTATGTCAACAGACCAGGCTAGGCCAAGGGTGGAGTTGCCAACTGGGGCAGAGATCAATGTGGTCCGAGAGGATGGCCTGAGTCAGGGGCTGGATGATTTAGCAGAGTTAGAAGAGGACGTCGCTAATCTGTAGTTCTTTAATGAACAGGACCCGGGAGATGTGAGCATCAATTGGTTCAGCCTGAATGGATCGACAGATAATGCCGAGTGGCTCAGTGACGAGCCGGATGTTGTTGAGGTGCCTCAATCAGAAGAGGGTCAGTCAGAAACGGGAACATCTGCAGTGACCGGAATGGCCAAGAATTAGGAGGAGTCACCGGAGAGCACCGGTGCTGAGAATTTTGCTCGGGACTTTGGCAGTTTAAGTACAGCCGATACGGAGCAGGAAGCCACACTGAAGCGGTTTGAGCAAGAGAAAATCGAGAATATAACAGGGCTAGAAAGGCCAAAGGTCCTGAGGGGACAGCATGTGTTGAAAACGCAGGAACAAGTACTGCAGAACCGAACAGTTGTCTGTCGATTGTCGATGGGATATGGTGGGAAGACGATGACTTGTGTCTTGCCTATACTGATGAGGACTGGGGTCAGAATCAACCAGATGACATCTGGTACACGGAGGAGGTGTCAGGGAAAGACAAGGAAGCAGAGAGGCAGAAAGAGAAACTGCTAGAGAAGGAAGCTGTACTGAAATAGCTGAAGAAAATTCAAGCAGGCATCTCCATCTGGGGACTGCTTATGGCCTCGAGGGTTCATAGACAAGCCGTCCTTTCTGCAATGGACAAGGCTAAGCTTTCAATTGATACAACGCCCGAGCAGTTGGTGGGGTTGGTTTTCCCGAATGGAGCTTCACCAACTCTAACCTTCACAGACAAAGAACTATCGCCTGAGGGCTCCGAACACAACAACCCGCTATACATATCTGTGGAGTGTAAGGAAAAATGGATACCGATTTTCCTGGTTGATATGGGATCTGTAATCAATGTATGTCTGTTGCGAACGACGTATGCTATCGGGTTGAAGCCCACAAATTTTGCACCCACGGCCCAAGTTATTTAGGCCTATGATAACACCAGTAGGGAGGTGATGGGGATGGTACGGATTAGAACTCAGGTTGGTCCGGCACAATAAGACATCGAGTTCCATGTCTTGGATGTTCTAGCCACCTTCAATTTACTCCTTGGGTGGCTCTGGCTGCACCAGGTGAAGGCTATCTCTTCCACTTTACACCAGATGCTGAAATACCCTCACGGGAAGGAGGTGGCAATAGTTTTTGGGAATTCTTCGATACATCTGCCGCTAGAGGTTGCTACACCAGTTCTAGAAATCGAACATGGCGTGAAGGATGTCTTTCTGTCGGGATTCACTTTGGCTAAGGCATGGGTGCTACAGGATATGTTGGCTATTGATGAGGAATTGTATGTCAGTGCGCAACCTGTCTACCTCATGAATAAGCTTCAACACATGCCCAGAATGGGATTGGGACGAAGTGGCTGGAAGGGCGTCACTGTATTGGCCAAAGTGCCACACAACCCTTATACCTTTGGTTTAGGTTACTCGCCTACCAAAGAGGATTGGGCAAGGAAATGAAGGGAAATGGCTGGAAGAGGCAAGACTAAGCAAGTCGGGAAGCACTACGAGTTGGTGCATAGAACTATCCAAGGAACCCTGAAGCCCGCAGATTTTGCAACCACGGCCCAAGTTATCAAGCAGTTCTGGATCTGGTAGTGAACCAAAATCCAATTCCACAGAGTCTGTGGAGTCGGAATCAGATTCTAGTTCTTCTAAGTCAGAGTCTGGTATTCTTGGGGTTGACAACCGGATGCCGTTGTCTTGTCCAGGTCGTTTTTTTCATTTTCTTTTGAGTCGGTTGTAACCGAAGAATCAGATGAACTGGATGTTATGAATGAGAATGGTGCGGCTGTGGCTTCTAAGTACTTTTCTATGCCTTTAGTTTATTGCATTAATCAGGACTTTCAAAACTTTGATGAAAACGACGAGGAAGAAATTTCTCTAGTTTTGAAACATTTGGTTGATCGAGAGTAGGAGAGGTTTGTAAAACCTTTGGTTGATGAAATCACTTCAATTAACGTTGGTACTGAGAAGGATCCACGGCTGGTCCAGATCGGGTCCACATTGTCTTCTGAAGAACACGAGCGCTTCGCTTTATTAAAATATTTCAAAGATGTTTTCACGTGGTTCTACGAAGACATGCCTGGAATCGATCCGGAGATTGTACAGCATCGGATCCCTTTTGACCCTGAGGCCCAACCTATTAAGCAGAAGCTTCAAAAAATTCGCCCGGATTGGGGTCTGAAAATCAAGGAGGTCACTAAGCAGATTGTTGCAGGATTCCTGTTAGTATCTGAGTACCTTACTTGGTTGGCCAACATTGTGCCGGTGCTGAAGAAGGATGGCAGAATTCGGGTATGTGTGGACTTCAGAAATCTGAACAAAGCCAGTCCGAAGGACGACTTTCCTTTGCCACATATCGACGAATTGGTGGACTTCACTGCTAGGCATGCACTGTTTTCGTTTATGGATGAGTTTTCAGGCTACAATCAGATTTTGATGGCACGCGAAGATAAGGAGAAAACTACCTTCACTACCCCGTGGGGAACTTACTGCTATAGGGTGATGCCGTTCGGTTTGATGAATGCTGGGGCTACTTATCAATGGGTTGTAACTACGATCTTGCACGATACGATCCACAAAGAGGTCGAGGTGTACGTGGACAACATGATTGTCAAGTCCAAGGAAAGAGAGGGCCACTACACCGCCTTGAAGAAATTTTTCCAACGGATCATAGAATTTCGGTTGCGGCTGAATCCTCAAAAATATACTTTTGGTGTCATAGCAGGGAAAATGCTGGGGTTCTTGATTACACAAAGGGGTATCGAGGTCAATCCTTCCAAGATTAAGGCCATACTCGAAATGCCACCACCAAGGACTGAAAAGGAGGTGCGAGGCTTTCTGGGTAAAGTGCAATTCATAAGACGGTTTATTGCAAAATTAACCTTAACTTGTGAACCACTGTTTGGTCTCCTGAAGAAAGGAAATAAATTGTAATGGGATGACCGATGCCAAGTTGCTTTTGAACAGATTAAGCAGTATCTACAGAACCCACCCTTGTTGTCACCGCCAGAGCCGGGGAAGCCGTTGATTTTGTATCTATCAGTGACTGATACAACGATGGGCTGCATGCTTGCACAGGAATCTGAGGATAAAGTGGAGAAGGCTATCTACTACCTGAGCAAGAAAATGCTGGAATACGAGACCCGTTACACTCCGCTTGAAAAGGCTTGTCTGGCCTTGGTATGGGCTACCAGGAAGCTGAGGCACTACCTGTTAGCTCACTCTGTAATTCTGGTTTCGAGATTAGATCCCATCAAATATCTCTTCGAGAAACTAGCGCTTATGGGTAGGCTAGCCCGTTGGTTGTTTCTCCTCTCCGAATTCGATCTGAAGTACAAGACTCGCAAGTCTATGAAAGGGAGAGCGGTAGCGGAGTTCCTAGCCGATCACCCAGTGGACGGGGATGAAGCAGTGGAGTATCTGTTCTTAGATGAGGCCATTCTGCAGCTTGAAGAAGAGGTCTAGACAATGTACTTTGATGGAGCATCAAATCAGTATGGGTATGGGATAGGGGTGTTGTTGATAGCACCCGACAATTCCCACATACTCTTAGCGTTCAAACTCCGGTTCAAAGTGTCAAACAATGAAGCAGAGTATGAGGCATGTATCGCTGGCTTAGAAGCCACCCTAGAACTAGGGGCAAAAAGGTTGGATGTCATCGGGGACTCGAACCTAGTTGTGTCTCAGGCAAAAGGAGACTGGAAGGTAAAGGAAGAAAGGATGAAAATCTACCACCAAACTCTGGACGTGCTAATTCCCAAGTTTGAAAAGTTAACCTTCACTCATCTGTTAAGAGAGAACAACATGTTCGCAGATGCTTTATCAACTCTATCTTCTATGATAGACATCCCTTTGGGAGTCCGGATGTGCCCGATCATCATCGAGCAGAGGTATGTGTTGGCCTACGAGCTGATTACCGCCATTGATGAAGTGCAAGATCAGAACCCCTGGTACCACAATATCTGGAACTTCTTGGAAAAGAGGCTTATCCACCAGGGGCAAATGGCAAAGATAGGAGGGCGATACGAAGAATGGCTGCTCAGTTCATCATTTGTAGGAGTAAACTGTACAAAAGGGGTCATTTTGGGATGCACAAACTGTGTGTTGATGCTGAGGAATCAAAGCGCCTGATGGAGGCCATCCACGGAGGAGAGTACGGAGCGCACATGAGCGGGGTGATGCTAGCTCGGAAAATTCTCAGACAAGGTTATTACTGGTCAACCATGGAGGAGGATTTTATTGGCTTTGTTCGGCGATGCCACAAATGCTAGATCCACGCAAATCGCATGAACATGCCGCCGTCAATGCTGTACAACATGACTTTGCCATGGCCATTTTCAGTCTGGGGGATTGATGTGATAGGGGCAGTCACTCCGAAGGGGTCAAACGGGCATGAATACATCCTGGTGGCAATAGACTACTTTACAAAGTGGGTCGAGGCCCAATCTTATGCAGTGCTGAAGGCATCGCATGTTGCTAAGTTCATCAAGAACAACATTATCTGCCGCTATGGGGTCCCGAATGAGATTATTTCAGATAATGGTTCCCACTTCAAGAAGGAAGTGATTGACTTGTTGGAGAAATACAACGTGGCTTTTCATAAGTCATCTACATATCAGCCGCAAACCAAAGGAGCTGTTGAGGCCGCCAACAAAAACATCAAGCATATTTTGCAGAAGATGGTGGAAACCTACCGGGACTGGCCAGATAAGCTGCCATTTGCTCTTTGGGGTTACAGAACGTCGATTCGCACTTCTACTGGGGCAACTCTGTATTCCTTGGTTTATGGGATGGAGGCTGTTCTTCCAATCGAGGTTGAAGTACCGTCGCTGCGAGTAATGGCCAAATGCCAAATAGCGGAAGCAGATTGACAGCAGAGCAGGTTCGAAGAACTTATGCTGTTTGATGAGAGAAGGCTGAAAGCACTGTATCACGTCCAGGGTTATCAACGAAGAATTGCCAGGGCTTTTAACAAGAAGGTTAAGTCCAGGAATTTGAAAGAGGGAGATCTAGTGCTCAAAGACAACCGAGCTCCCATCCACGACCCTAGGGGCAAGTTCAGGCCTAATTGGACTAGCCCTTACATCATCAAGTCAATTTGGTCGGGTGGAGCTGTCATCTTCATCGATCTGGATGGCCTTGAGTTCTCCCAACCGATCAATATGGACAAGTTGAAGAAATATTATCCCTGAGAGGCTCGCTAGGCCGAAAACCCGAAAGGGCGACCTAGGCAAAAATTAGAGCATGAAAAATTTGAAAAGAGAAAAACTGAGCTTGTGAGGTTGAAAACCCAGAAAGGGCGGCCTTGGCAAAAGTTAGAGCGTAAAAGGGGAGTGTTAATACATGAGCGAACCTGAACGAAACTACGTAAGGCTTGATTCCCATCTTCGGGATACGTAGGCAACTTCATTCAGAAGTCCAGCCATAAACACCTCTGAGTCAACTCTGTCCATGTTTTTGTTTTGGCCATCTTTGTCTTCCCACATTCAAGAGTTCGGTTGTGATTTTTGATCTCTAGTGCAGTGCTCTTCAGGCAAAGGGCAACTTTCCAATTTTTGGGTTCGGGGTTGTGCATCTCGAGGATAGTTTCCAGGCCTGTCCAGTTGTGATCCATATCGAAAATAGTTTTGGAAAGTTTTAATAAAAGTTGATTTTGCTCAAATTAATCTTTTTACAACTTAGACCATTTTTGGACCATAACGGAAAATTTTCAGTACCCACAACCTTCAATTTCATTGATTTCAACACAGAGTTCTCTTACTCTTGAATACAAATTGAAGTTGTTTTTTATTACATTCATAAAGAAAACTTGAAAGTATAGATTAAAGCAATAAACTCGGGGCATGGATAAGTTAGGTGTTCCTGCTCCTTCTCCAAGAACTCGTAGAGGCTTCTGATGCTAAAGTGTGCCCGGTTTGTGCCTCTTCTTCGAGCCAGGCTATGCATTCGCCAGAAAGGACGTGACTGAAAGTGGGAGTGCGAGCTAGCAGTTCTCTTGTCCTCCATGCTGTGGCATATCGAGCTTGCTGTGAGCCTCGGACTAGAAATGTAGCAGAGTACTCTATCCTCTATTCTGGGCAAGTCTGGTCATGTCCAAATTGGCGTCTGAACCAGAAAGGAAAATAGAAGACACAGTGTGTCAAGCCGATCTGCTGAATGCCAGGTTGCTGGGACATGTTGTAACTTATCTCAGGCAGATCAAGCCAGGGGCAGCGCCAAGCAATGTCGACAGCTGACCTGTTGCACATCCAGTGACACCACCAACCCTCATTCGGGAAATCCGCTAGTTGTGGACGGAAGAAATAGCTGCATGCTGAATATGCTGGGCAAGCATCCATGACTTTTAATCTATCCATTAGCCAAACCTGGGGAGGGATTGAAAAATAAGAGAGATTAAAGAAAAGAGAGGTGTACGTGGAGAGAAAAATGGGAAAAGGGTTTTCGAGAGAAAAACAGAGCCTGAGGGCTGAGTGATGTGAGACATATATGTGAGATAGGGTGGGAAACATTACCTGCAATAGTAGTGGACTCCCTGCACACTTGGTTGTTTCTTGGCGGTGGAAGGCATCCAAACCTAATAGAGTCTCGGCTAGTGTTAATCCGATGCAGCTCTTGCCCTCCTTTAAGCTTTGGGCCACTTCAACCAAGCGAATGCTAGACCCTCCGAAGCTAGGGGCAAACAGAAAATGGGCTAGCATACATAGGCAAAGCGCATGTTGTCAAAAACTTTGCCAAAAGTGGTCACTGTGGTCGCCAGCATCAGAAAACCGATGAATCAAGCTCGGAATGTCCAACTCCCCGTTATGCACCAAAGACCGGGCGTCGTGTAAAGTAAGCCCACACATCCTTCCCAAAGCTTGGATGTGGCCAAAATGAGACTGGAGCAAGATCTTCTTGTCGTGTCGAGATTCCATTAAAGCTTGGAATTCTTCGATTGTGGGACATAGCTCTTGTCTGCCAAAGCTAAAAACGTATGTAATCGGGTTCCAACACCTTGCCGCGGCATAGAGGAACGGAAAACACAACGGAGTGGAGCTTAACGTGAATAGTGCATTTAGCCCAAAACCTCGAAAATTCACTTTTTTCGAGCCATCCAAAGTTGCAATCCAATTTGAGAGATTTTCGGCAAGGAATGGTTCCATTTGGCACAAGAATGGAGTTGAAATGAAGAAACCACGAGGCTGGAACCTTTATAGAAGATAAGGCAGTGAGTGGAGGCCAGGTGTCGATGTTTCGGAGGTTTTGCCATCGATGGCCGGCAGCAGCACATTGATGGCCGACAGTGGCTCATCAATGGTCGGTAGGGGCACATTGATGGTCGGCAGAGGAAAGTGATGGCCGACAGGCCATTATTCATGGCCGGCAGCCTCTCTTTGGTGCTCACTGACCTCCTGTGTGAAGGTCCAGTTGTTTGCTGCAGTGAATTTCTGTTATTTGTACCTTTTGAGGTCTTCTTTTGGTCCCTTTTGGACTTGAGTGTGTTTTGTTTAAGACGTAATAGTACTTATTTTGTTTATTGAGTTGTAATCGTGTTCGTTTTGTTTATCAAGTTGTTGCAATTTGCTTATCGAGTTGTATTTACTTTGTTTTGCCTGTCAAGGTCTTGTTTTGTCTATTGAGTTGTTTTGTTCTTCGAGTTGTTTTGTTCTTTCAGTTATTAGTTGGTTCACTACCTGATTAAGACAATGCAGTTTGTATGTGCAATTTTCAAGCAAAGATCAATCTCATTTTTATACTGTGCGATGTTATGCGATGCTTTGAATGCAAAATGTAACACTTTCAAACCAAAAGCTGTTTTCATTCCAATCATGGTTTCTTTTTGCAAAAGAGTACAAGTTTTAAAGAAAATAAAACTGCCTAAGGCTGTACAATGTACTAATACTAGTAGCAAAAAAGGAAAACAAAGTAAAAATCATCTAGAGAAGCGCCATCCATCTCAAGATCGAGAGGCTCTCTTCGTCCTCTTGCTCGGCCGAGCGGACTTTGGAGCACTGTCGCCATCGGCACCGCTGTCTGAAGCTGGATCAGAGTTTGAACCGGAACCCTCCTCAGCCTCTCCAGCCTCTTTATCAATAGAATCTGAGCCAGCATTGTCGTCTCCCTCCCTTGATGACTCGGTCTGTGGACTCGCTGCCTCAGCCTCCTCGCTCATCTCGTCATTATCATCGCCGAGAATGGGCTTTGAATGGACCACTCCCGCTGCGGATGCCTCTAGCTCTACCTCAGCTGCGTACCTGAGCCTGTCTCCCTCTCCTCTCTGCTACTGGGGGAGGAACTGAAGGTCCTACTGTGGCTCCTGCTGAGGCATCCGGTGGAGCTGAGGTATGGAAAGGGATCTAAAAAGGGTAGTTTGTCAGAATATACTGGTTGTGGTGTATATGAGCTATAATGTATCGATGTAGTGTATGTTTACAATGTATGGGAGCAGTGTATCTATGCAGTGTTTTGATGTGATGAATCAGACCAGTGTAGTGTGGAACAGTTGAAATGCTAATGTGTTAGTAAAGGATGTTATGGCTTGAAGTGCAAATTGAAGAAACTTACCAGAATTCTGTAAAGGCTGAGCAAGTTCATGCTCGTCTGAACAATCCCCATCAGAGAAGCCACTAGCTTGAGAGCCCGCCCGGTGTACTCTATGGATGCTTGTAAATGAGTTGAGATGATCAGTGGCTTGTAAAGCATAATTGAAATGAATTGACTGTACAAAATGTAAAGTATTGAACATATCGGGGTCGAGCCTCGAACTCCGACAAACTCGTGACCAGCAGGTGCAAGCTCTATGGGAATCTAATAAGTCTCTCCAGGACGTCCCTAGCAAGTCAGTGTGGTAGGTAGCTCTGGTCATCCTGCTCTCTGTTTCTCTCCAGAATCTCTCCTGCTGCGAGTCCTGGTCACTCTGGCTCCCCTGCCTCCCCCTCTCGTAGCTGGAGCTCTCGCTCCATCGCCTCCCGAATGCCGGTCAGAGGTGGCATCAGATGTGTCTGGATGAAGGTCGCATAATCACCATCTACATGAAAGAAGTTTGCATCCAGTCCTACCATGAACTAGATCACCAGGTCGACGGACAGTTTGTGTCTCTTTCATGGATGCTGGAGGCGCCATCGATACAAATGGGGTAGCTAGTCCTAAGCTCTGGCGTGCGAAGTGCTCGCCCAAGAACCAGGCACGGCAGATCGGGCCCTCACAAAGGATATGACAACGAGTGACAACCCTGGCCGTGTCATACTAGGCTCGGAGCCCTGATGGTATCACATCCCACGGCTGCCACGTGATCTGAAAACCAGAAAATGAACAGTTGATTAATCGCCGTAAATTGATCAGTGTGTACATCAAATTGATCGAAAGGCAGAATAAACTTTGTTTTGGGTCACCTCGTGCGCTGTGACCTTGTCAAAGTACTTGCGAAAAAACATGAAGTTCTCCCGGGTCCTACGACGAAGCTGCCGTCGTATACCCGAGAAAATGGGACTGTCACTGGAGTCTCTTCTATAGGCTCTGAAGTAAGAGCTGGGAAGTATGCGTACACCCACAGCTGCAAGGAACATGTGATTGATACAGTGTATGAGCAAATACAGAAAATGCAAAGCAGAAAGCATACAGTGTATGAGCAAATACAGAAAATGCAAAGCAGAAAACATGCAGTGTCTGAGCAGATACAGAGAATGCAGAGCAGAAAGCACATGTGTAAATGTAAGGCGAGAAATGCTAAAACAAAAAATGTGAAGCAAAAGGGGGAATTAAGCTACGTACCTCCCAGGCCCGCCAGTAGCCGCCGATCAAGGTTCCGTTCATGTGAGAGGTCGAGCTCATGTATCTATACAGGGTGGTGAGACCAGCTCCGCCCCAATCATAAAACTGAACTCGCTGGAGCTCCACTAATGCACTCAGCAGATTCAAGCCTATGGTATTCCACCTGTTCGAGAACAAGGTGGTACCGAAAAGGAACATGAGGAAGCCCCTGGCATACTGCTCTGTCTCCTCAACTGTCTCGAGCTCAACTTGTCTAAACTGCTTCTTGAACCAACTATATCTAACCATGATTGCCTGAAGGATCGGTAGGTATGCCCCGAGCAGTGCGGTCCATGCAGCCTCCCACTCTCCTATGTCAGGGTCGAGAGGAATCGGATTACCCCCTACGCCTAAGCCAGTGATTATGGCAAAGTCGTAGGGAGTCATCGTCATCTCCCCCGTAGTGGAGAAATGGAAGGAGTTGGTGGTATCCCACCACCTCTCCACAAGAGCCCCTAAGAGAGGGCGGCTCGCTACAATCCATGTCAAGCTGGAGCAAAACAGACCGAAGCCGGAAGCTCGTCGTACCAATCTCGAGCTGTCATCGTGCCATAGCCTCTGAAGGATCGAGATCCGTCCTGTTGGTAATGCATGTGATATAATCAGATCAAGCAATGAAAGTACAGTTGAAAGTACATTTGAATGTGAAGCAACAATGTATGAAATATAGTCAGATCAAGGCATGTAATGCAATCAGATTAAAATAGTGCAAGAAATGCAAACAGTTAAGAGTAAACTGTAGAAGACAGTGTTTGTACCTCCACGGCAACGACCGACAAGTGAGACGCATGCTCTCTCAGAAGAAGGTCGTCAGGCATGTCCTCAACGAAATCGGTGAAGGCTTTGATGCCTCCCGCAACAAGTACTATGTGTGTCTCGGGGTGATACCTCGCCGGATCAAAGGGGCGTATGCTCGATGGTAATTTTTGAGGCTTGACCTCTGGCTTGGCCGCGAAGTTTGCCTCAAGCTCTACTGGAGGAAGCGCAGGGAGGGCCTCGTCATATGGGACATCATCAGCCATCTGAAATAGATGCAAAAGAAGTAAAAATGGAGAAAATAGTGAAACTTTGCAAAAGTCAAAGAAAGTCAAAACCCGGGAAAATTGTACTAACCTTGGGAGAAACTTGAGGGGAATGAGTCTTGAACGATGGAAATGACGAAAGAAGCGTCAAAATCAAATTCTGATCGGTTTAAATTGAAAAGAATAAGAGGGTTTTCGCGAAGAAAATGTTCCTAGGGCATTGGGAAATGTATAGAATGCATGGATCTAAGGAGAAGGAGAACCTACAAAGCAAGGGAGAGCAATTTTGTGCAAGAGTTTGTGAGGAAATGAAGTGATTTTGTGTGTACTTAAAGAGCCACAGCTGAAAAGACCAAACTGCCCAAATCTGCCATTGATGGCTGGCAGTAGCACATCGATGGCCGGCAGTGTTGTATTGGTGGTCGGCAGTTGTCACCGATGGCCGGCAGGGGGCCGGCAGCCTCCTTTGATGGCCGACAGCTTTCCACAAGTTCCTTCTGTGTTTTTGGCCTTGATTTATGTCCTTGGATCCCAAGAAATGCAAGGTGTGCTCAAAGTTTGACTCATAATGGCTTTGCGGAAGTTCAAAATTGCATTTCCAGTGCATGATGGTCATCTCTCATCAAACACACACAAGGCGTATCCTTTTTAACATGTTGCAATTTTCCCGAGAGGTAAATCGGAGGTTGCCTTTGAGTCGTCTTCAGCACACTTGCTTTTGTCATTTCATAGAATGTGTATTGCTTTTATCATTGCATGGAGCATGCATTTTGAAGTGTTGCATAGAACATGCATTGTCAGGTTTGCATGGAGTATGCATGTTGCATATCGTATGCATCATCGATTATTCTGCGTTGAATATGCCTCAATATTGTTTCTCGCATGTTGTGCACAAAAGCATGCCTCTAACATTTGGACTACGATCGTTCATCTTGCGTGAAATATGCATTCGTATTGCATTGTACCTGTAAGGTTTCTTTCTTATACATGCACGATATTATATGTACGGTTCATTTGAAGTTGTTATAATCAGACGAGTTTGTATGTGGGGATCTTTTAGAGGAAGTCCGGGTAAGATCATTCATGTCCTTTGAACGTCTCGTTGGTTAGAGACATTAGGGTACGCCCGATGTCTACACCGACATCTCGTAGGTGCTTCTTTCCCTCTCTCGCGTGTGATATGCTGAGAGGTGCTTCATTCCCTCTCTCGCATGTGATACGCTGAGAGGTGTTTCCTTTCCCTCTCTCGTGTGTGATACGCTAAGAGGTGCTTTTTTTCCCCTCTCGCGTGTGATACGCTGAGAGGTGCTTCCTTTCCTCTCTCGCATGTGATACGCTGAGAGGTGTTTCCCTCTCTCACGTGTGATACGCTGAGAGGCGTTTCTTTTCTTTCTCTCACGTGTGCTATGCTGAGAGGTGCTCCTTCCCCTCTCTCGCGTGTGATACGCTTAGAGGTGCTCCTTCCCCTCTCTTGCGTGTGATATGCTGAGAGGTGTTTCCTTTCCCTCTCTCACGTGTGATACGCTAAGAGGTGCTTCTTTTCCTCTCTCGCGTGTGATACGCTGAAAGGTGCTCATTTCCCTCTCTCGCGTGTGATACGCTGAGAGGTGTTTCCTTTCCCTCTCTCGCGTGTGATACGCTAAGAGGTGCTTCTTTTTGCCCTCTCGCGTGTGATACGCTGAAAGGTGTTTCCTTTCCCTCTCTCACGTATGATACGCTGAGAGGTGCTTCTTTTTCCCCTCTCGCGTGTGATACGCGAAGAGGTGCTTCCTTTTCCCCTCTCACATGTGATACGCTAGGAGGTGTTTCGTTTGAGACTTTGGGCGTTCCCGGTAGTCACTTTTAGCCTTTCCTGTGTGAGGCGCAGTGAAGATTGTATAATTTTCTTACATCCTTTCTATTGAAATCTGTGAGACTGCTGTAACTTGTTGGTTTGCTTAAAATGTTGTACTTATTTTGCATAAATGTTTCATTACAGCCCTCTTTGCATAATCATAAGTTATGCTCTTGCATCGTGCATGTCCTTTGCATTTTGCCCCAGCCTATGGGCGCATCTATATTGTTATCTTGAATGTTTGTCCAAGTCTTCAGCCTCGTCAAAAATGGGTCGTCTCTGGGCTTTGATATTCACTCCCGTCATTTCATGACTTCCAAGTTCTGTCAAAGAGGGGCAACTGTAGATACCCCATTTTTGACCGTCCTCAAGACTTGGATGTTCTTGTAGGTACATCCCCCGACAAGTTTGATTGCTCGTCGAGTATTCGCATTTCGCGGTGGAACGTCACAGGTTTGAACTTTCCAAACCTTGTTTTTTTTTTTTTTTTTTGGCCCCCTTTTTTGGACCATGTGTTGGTCCTTTCAGCATGATTCTTTTGATGCACTGCCGGCCACTTTTTGGTACTGCCGGCCATCAATGAAGCACTGCCGGCCATCACTGATGGCCGGGCGGCCACCAATGTTTTAACAGATATTTTTGCAGATATTTTGACAGCTATTTGCACAGATTAGCTCATCTGCTTGCACGTGGAGGGCTGGATTTGTTTGAAGGCTTTTTGTATCTCCTATATATAGGGCTCATCCATATGCATGCAAAGGGTTGGAAAAATTCGCTAAGCTATATTTCTCTTTCTCTCTCTCTCTAGAATCCTCTCTCTCTATATTTTGTGCTTGAAAGTAAGCTTTCTCAACATATTTGCACTAGCACCCCTAGCCATATACCTTCACCATAGAGTTGAGGTTTTTGGAGGCCTTGTTTGAGCTCCTTAGAGTGGTTTTGGCTTAGAAATTTGGTTGTTTACTTGCTGTTTTGGTGCTGTGCTTTAAGGGTAAGAATTTCACTCTTTTAAGCCTTGTTTTACTTCATTGCTTGGGTACCTTTGTATGATACTTTGAAGCTGGTTTTAGCCTCTAAAAAGTTCTGTTTTTAAAGTCTTAAAATGTTGGTTTAAGCCTTGTGTGGTTAGGGGGTGGTTTCCTCCCTTGGCTCTTTGGCTTGGAAAGCCTTTTGAGCCAACTTCCTTAGCTTTTGAAACCCTCTTTGTTTGGCCTTTTTACCACTGAAACTCAGAGGTTTTTCAGTGGTAGAAACTTGGTTTTGAGGACCAAAATGGGAGGGGGTGGTCCCCCCTCCTCATGTCTTGTTTGCATATGTAGTTGGCCTTAGAAGTGAGCATGTGTTTCTCCCCTTTTAGGACTCCATCTCAGCATGTTTTTGGTCTTATTTTAACATGTTATAGCTCTGTTTTTGGCTAGTTGAGTCCTTTCTTGCTTGCTTCTTACACTTGTAGTGTAATCTTGCTCATTAGCTTTGCATGTCCAATGTTTTAGCCTATTATTCTAGCTTATTTTGGCTACACTCCAGCATGTTTTTGCTTATGTTTTAGCATGCTTTAACTCTGTTTTGAGTGGTATGGGTCATATGGGACTTGTTATGCATAGTTGTAGTGCAATGGCCTTGACTAGCTTTGAGTTTCAAGGTCTTTAACATGCTATGCTTAAATTGTTTGCATGTTTTGGCATCATTTCACACATGATTTCAGTGCTTGTAGCTTAGTCACACCCTCACATATTCCACTCCTTCATGGTGTTTGAGAGTTGTGCCTTATGTCTTGTTTATGAGCCAATAAATGAATATGTCTTTCTTGCTTTTCATGCTACTATCTCAGTTTATTTTGGCCACTGTGTTGGCATGATTGAGGTCTGTCCATAGCTGGTTTGATCATTTGGGCATTGTATTGCATGGTTCTAGTGTGAAGCTCTTCACTAGTTTTATTGCCTAAGTCTCCTAACATGTTGTACATGAGTATTTTGCATGTTAGAGTCTTGTGTTTCATGCCATATCAGCATTGAATATCTACCATCTCCCTCATTTTTTCATTTTTCAATTTGCTTTAAGGGTTGTTTGGCCTTAAGGTTGTGTTTGAACATGAGGTAGGGTTTGTGCTCAAATGGCTTTAACTCTCTTGAGGGTTTCTCCTAGTCAAAGGCACAATCCCTCTCGCGCCTTAAACCATCCTTTTGGTTGACCCCTTCCCATTAGAGGACTTTCACATTGGACAAACCAACTAAAGAATGGTTTGGTAATGTAAAATATGTAAACAAGAAATCAATCAAGTAAAACATGCCAAGATAAGCATGTTGTTTGCATTGCATGGTGTTCAATCGGACGTTATATTGAACACAAGGTGGATTGGTCCACTTCATACTCAAAGTGATGAAAGTGAGCCAATCCCCTTTGTCTCCATTGCCTTTGATCATCCATGATGAGGTAGTGGTCTTAGAGTCTTGTTTGTCTTGCATTTATTGAAAGTGTACAAGTTGGATTCTTGGCCATCATGCGTTCAAAATGCTTGATTAGTGGTCTTGGATTCAATAATGCAACTCCTTTGATGTTTTGAAGTGATAAGGAGGGGCATGGTACACACATACCCTTGGGAGACCCTCCCATTTTCTCTAGCTTGAGCTTTGTTGCAGAATGGTGATGCAGCACACCAATGGCCGGCAGTGCCCCATTGATGGTCGGCAGCGGCTTCATCCTTGGCCGGCAACACACTTTTTTTGGCCGGCATATGGCCGGCAGCAAGCTCCCATGGCCGGCAGGCCACTGGTGTAGTCCCCAGCAGTGAATTGGTAAGGTTCAGCAGAAAGTTCTTGGAGACACCCTGCAAACAGAGCTTCTCAAGAGCAAACCGGAGGGTGTTTTCGAGGCGAAAACCGAGCATGCATCTTCTACTTCTTCGAACAAAGTTGAGGCAATGTAGTATAGCGCTTTACTTGTTAGTTAGCATTTGGTTCTATAATTTAATTAATTAGTTTGCTAATTAGTTAAGTGTTGTAATAATTAGTAAGTAGTTTACTAGTTATTCAATTTGGTTGTGTAATAATTAGTCTAATTAGTTTAATTAGATTAGTTTGCTTAGCTTAGCTTAGAGTAGCTTAACTTATTCATTTGGACCCTCCTTCGCGAGGGCGTATTGTTGTAATAAGGGTGCATGTGTGTGTGCATGTCTTCCAACCCCACTTCTTTCTCCCTTTTATTTACTCGCTTTCAGTGGTTAGATTAGGGCATATTTCGATTAGCATACCTTATGCATGCATGTTTGCATCCATTCATTTGTCTCGCATGCACCGGGCTCGGTGCATCATTCAAACTGCATTGTAGTTCAATACACTTCTTTGACTACGTGTTTAACAGCATGTTATCAAATTGAATCATATGCCATCTGTAGACGCACCCAAACGTCCGGGGAAAATCCTATTTTGTTCATTGGGCTCATTACAGTTCGGACTCAATGTCACGGTTCTGAATCTAATCTCGCAAAGTGCAATGCAAGACCGATAAATCACCAAAGAGTCCAAATCCGGCAAATCGTTTTGAAAAACTGATTTTTAGAAAGAAGTGCCAAACATGGACTGTTTTGCAAAATACAGAGTCGCCACCTAAATATTTTATTTTTGGGAAATTTAGGAAACCCTGACTCGTGCCTAAGGCCACGTGTCCGTCATCACCAAAGTTACCTCGGCTCGAGAACTTAGGTACGAGGGGGGAAGATCATGCAATGAGTACCCCCGCTCGCCCGATCAAAGATCGGCCTTTACTAACAGGACTTCTTGTTTTTGAAAACATATGTGCTCTTATTCTGGTTATTAACCTAGAATTACTATGTGATGCGCACAGCATACAAGTATAGACTGAATCGCCTAAGTTGGAGCAAAACATCTCATGTTTGTTTTTAGAAGCGGTTTGCTACTCGCAAATAGGCTAAAATGCGGATTTTACCATCCTCAAATGGGCTTAGCAAACATGGTGATTTGCCACTCTCAAGTGGGCTTAAAACTCAAAATCAATGAATTGTTCCAATTCAGGTAATCCAACTTTCACCCATAGGCATTCAGGCAGTTATATCACATAAGCAGTTAGCCTCATGGCAAGCATGCTATCATGGCAGTCACTCACACACATGTAAGGATGCTAAAGCATAAACACTCACCGAGTACTCCAAGCCAAAACAGAAGATAGTTAGTAATCATGCATGATCCTAGCTATGTCAAGAATACCTAATGCAACACATGCAAAATGCAACTAAGATAGGCTCGGCTATTCTAAAATGTCATGTGAAATGCAACTTGATACATGTATTCAAACAGGAATTGAAATACAATGCAGTTAGTATGATGCGCCGAGCCCAGTGCATGGAAGACAGATGAATGAATGCGAACATGCGAGCATAAGAATGCTAATTGAAACATGACCTAAAACTAACCATCGTAAGCTAGTAAATAAAAGGGAGAAAGAAATGGGGGTTAGAAGACATGCATCACACACACGCACACTTATTTACAACATTGCCCTCTCGGGGAAGGGTCCGAATGAATAATACAGAACCAACTAGCTAATCTAAGCTAATCTAATTAAACTAGTTATTACACAACGAAATGAATAGCGAACTACAGCTAATTATTACACAACTCTAACTGATTAACAAATTAGCTAAGTTAGCAATTAAATAAGCATGCAAACTATGTGAAGTAAACTGCCTCAGCTCTGCCTTGGATGATGAAGGATGCATGCATGCTCGAATTGCCTTGCTCGGAAATCCATCGCGATGCCCCGACTTGCCTCTGTTTGCAATTGATCTCAGAACACTGCACAAAGCTCCAGAAGGCTGAAACTCTACCAAGGGAACCTGTAGGAAGGCTGTCGACCAGCTATTGGCCTTGGAGACCACCTGCCGACCACTTTTGTGGTGAAAAAACCAGAAAAAGTGGTCGGCCAGCCAGTAAATCTGGTCGGCCGACCAGTTTCTGCCCCTGGTTTCTGGTTTTCTGCAACATGAGGCAAGAAAGAGAGATGGCAAAGTATTCGCAACACATGTGTGCACGACCACTCTCCCCATCATTGCATAAGCTCAAGGGAGTGTAGTCCTTGACCCTCGGGTCACCAATCACGCATCTCGATGCATGATGGCCGAGGAGTCGAATTGCACGACTCAATGTGAAATGAATGCACATACAAGCACCTAAAGCCAACAATTCCGTCATGGGTAGTCAAGAGTGTCGGCGACCGGGAATCGAGGCACGTTTCATCATTTCAAGCATGAAACGTCCCTCGTTCCCCGTGTTTGGACTAACCCCTATTCCAAACACAATGCAACAAACAAGGCATGCACCAATGCAACTCTAGCATGCAATCTTAATGCAATGCAACTAAGTCGTGCAAACATGCAAGGGATAACATGCAAACATGCAACTAGCATACACAATGCTATGAACTAACAATGGCACACTCAATGCACATGACACTTAGCATACACAATGCACGTAGAAACTAACATACACAACGAGATGAACAAGGCATGCACAATGCAATGATCAATCATGCGACAACATGGCATACTCAATGCTATGAACTACAATGGCATACTCAATGCAAAATGGACTTAAACCAAAATGGATGGGCTTCAGCCACACCCAAATCAGTGGCCATTAGATGATGGAAATAAGGCATCAAAACACATACGATCATGCACAATGCAACGGCCCCAAGTCTAAGGCACAAAACACAACTTTCCAAACGCATTGAAAGGATGAAATATGGAGTGCAATGACACATGTTTCAGCTCTGAAATGGCATACAAAATGGCTTCGAATTATGCAAACAACTCATGTAATGCACGTTGAATGGCTCAAGCATCGAAACTAGTGAAGTGTATTACACTATAGGCATGCAAGGCAATGCTCAAATGGCCAAACCAACTCCAAACAGGCTCAAATGGCCAAACCAACTCCAAACAGACCCTATGCAATTTATTTGGAAACACATTTGGAAATTCGTTAACAATAGGGATACTACTCAATTCGACATTCACAATTTGTTTAGATAGCACACAACACAAGTAACCCTGGCACCCTTTCCTGATCAATATACATGCTTTCATTGTCGATATCAAGTAAGGTGGAGGCACTACCCCATTACCCACAAACACAATTTTTTCATGTTCCGGTGGTTTAAATACAACTCGTTTCGTTACACAATCAATGGTGGCACAATATTTAGTTAACCAATCCATGCCCAGAATTACATCAAAATGTCTAAAGTCCAAGAGTAATAAATCTACATACAGAATAGCATTCCCAATACACATATCACAAAATCGATATATAGATGTACACAACACAGATTCCCCGGATGGGGTAAATACACATAGCAAATATGGCTGTGGGAGCCGAATAATAGGAGACGCAGATAGGCTGAGTACATATTTAGACAATCGGCACATATTATACTCGTTCTGGATGCCAAATAACTTAATCGGCCAAAAAGTCAGTTAAGCGAGGGGCCGATTGAAAATTGGAATATGACAAAAGAGGGGGCCGAGTAAATAATCACACGACGGGTTAAGAGTGGACCCTACCCTGAGGACCAGGAGCATATATAAATAGAAGAACAATAACCAAAGAGAGATGTGTGAGAACTAGCATGCTTAACTTAAGATACAAGCAATCAAGAGAGTACACACTGACTTATCCGTTGGAGTGCTAATTCCGGCACCCTCAACTGGAGTGTTCATTCTTTTTCAGGTTATTAGCTGAGGATCTCGAGCGTTTCATTGGATCCAAAGAGTATTTCCAAACCACATCCCTACAATTGGCGCCGTCTGTGGGAATACTCCAGCATATCCATGGTGGGCGTGACGGAAGATCCTCCGGCAGTCGCTGACAACCTTACGCCACTAGTCGATATAACTCCAAGCACCATGCTGGGACTAGAAAACATTACTGCAAGAAGAGCCTTGAACTTCGACTCAGCTGATGAAACAATGCAAGCGATTATAGATTAGGCGAAACAAAACGAACAGAGGTTAGAGAACATGATGGTTGAAAACGAGCGCCTTCGACAGGATTTGGCCTTGGAGATGGCAAAGTCCTAACAGGCCGGGCGCCAAGACCTGGCACAACCTCTAAGAAAAGATGTTCAACGACCTCGAGCTCGGAGACCAGATAGTGACAATGACTTTGACTCCTCATCCCCAGACCCCAAGAAGAAATGGCGAGTCGCAGTCTCCAGTTCTTCTGAAGGCAGTCTGCGCACACGAAATAAGAGAAGAAGAAATTATTCAAATGAGGAGGACCAACATGACCCTTTTGTACGACGGATCGCAAGGGCAGTATTACCCAAAAAATTCAAGGCTCCATCGTTCACCCTATACGACGGAAAATTGGATCCCACTGACCACATCCGTCATTATAAGTAAGCCATGACGCTGCATGCAGATGACGAGGCTCTCACGTGCCGAATATTTCCGAGCAGTTTGGGTCTATTAGCCATCAGATGATATTATAAGTTGGAATCGGCATCGATTAAGAGCTTCCATCAGTTGCAAAAATCTTTCAGAGAAAGATTCATCACCAATGAGGTCCAGCCGAAGCAAGCCGACTCTCTCTGGGCAATGCAGATCCAACCAGGGAAAACCTTACAAGCGTATTCGGCGCGCTATTGGGAATGCTTTAATCTTGTGGATGACGCCTGCAACGACTCCATGGCCATCACCGCCATTAAAATGGGCCTACATCCTGATAGTGCCCTCCGCAGTTCCCTGACTAGAAGGCCTCCCAAAACAGTCTGGTCGTTGATGAGAAAAGTCGAGGAATACTGCAAAGTGGAAGACAACGCTTTGCGGGTTAAAGCCGGGAATAAGGCCAACAAAACGGCCTCTTCTGAAATTGTTCAGCCGATAAATTTTGTACCGTCACGAAGCCCTGAACCTCGGAATCGGGCTAAAAAAGACAGGAGACGGGATTCGTGCCGATCAAACCACCACTGTCCCCACCGAGCTAGTGAACAACTTCAAGTAGACAGCAAGCGCACAAGGCGCGCAGACAAGAAATTACAGAGTTGATAGAGCCGATCAGCACGGTTATGTCTAATGTCCAACACCTTCCGTTCTTCAAATGGCCATCCAAGATGGTGGGACCTCCAGACATAAAGAGACGGGATAGGTGGTGCGAGTACCACAAAGACCACGGCCATGATACTGAGAGTTGCTATGCATTGAAGGATCACCTTGAGGAATTGGTACAAGATGGTCGGCTTAAGCAATACGTCTGAAAAGACAACTCAACCAAAACAATAGCTTTACGGCAGGACTAACCTCCACTCGGCGTAATCCATATGATATACAACCTATCGTTGTCCGCAGTACATACAATTCGGTCGCATCCTAACCCCTAAAAGAAAATCACGCTAGCAAAACAGTCCCATGAAGCCCCGAGCATCACCTTCGATGACTCTAACTTGATCAGCGTAACACTCCCTCACATTGATCCATTGGTCATTGAATTACGTGTAAACCGATTCACCATTGAACGCGTTCTCATAGACCAGGGGAGTACTTCAAAAGTTATGTATTACAAGACCTTCATCAAACTCGGGTTAACCAAGTCGGGCTTGTCTCCGGCTCTTTATCCATTATTCGGCTTCAACGCTAATCCAGAATACCCGTTGGGCAAAATCACACTACCAGTTCGAACGGGTTCCCGAACAGTGGATGTGGAGTTCTTGGTCATCAAGCTGCCTTCGCCGTATAACCTTATCATGGGACGAACCTGGCTGCATACCATGCAGGCCGTGCCAAGTACTTATCATCAATTGCTCTGCTTCCCGACTGAACGCGGCATTGAGCAAATCTGCGGTTCCTAGAAATCGGCACAAGCATGTTATTTACTTGCCGCCAAGACACCAAAAGAGTTGGAAGTGAATTCTATTGAGGCGTTGGATCGAGAGAGCCTCGACGAAGTTGGACGGATCCCAAGTGAAAAGTCTATGGAAACCTTGGATCAAGTTGAAATTGACAGGAACCCGGATAGGTTCTTCATGGTCGGCGCCTCCCTGAATCAAGTCGACAGGCAGCAGCTAATCACTTTCTTACTCGGCAACCTTGATGTATTTGCATGGTCACCGTATGAGATGCCGGGGGTAGATCTATCTGTTTCTCAGCACCGCTTAAATGTTGACCCCAAATGCAAGCCGATTATTCAGAAAAGTCGGCGGTCAGTCGCAGAACACACTGTTGCCATTGTTGAAGAGGTTGACCGGTTGCTTGATACCGGAGTAATCCAGGAAGTGACCTATCCTACATGGCTGTCGAATATCGTGGTTGTAAAGAAGAAAAATGGGACTTAGCGAGTCTGCGTGGATTTCACGGACTTAAACAAAGCTTGCCCCAAGGATTGTTTTCCCCTCCCCAGAATAGACCCACTCGTAGACGCCACGGCACGTCATCAACGTATGAGCTTCCTCGATGCCTACAGAAGCTACCATCAAATTGCCATGCATCCGGAGGACCAAGACAAAACTGCATTCCTCACCCCAAGAGGAACCTATTGCTACAAGGTTATGCCTTTTGGGCTGAAGAATGCAGGGCAACTTACCAAAGACTAATCACGGCCATGTTCAGGGAGTAACTCAGCCGTACTATGGAAGTATATATTGACGATATGGTGGTCAAGTCCAAAGAAGAGCAAACTCATCTAGCCGATCTGGAAGAGACATTCGGCATTTTACGCAAGTACAAAATGAAGCTGAACGCTTCCAAATGTGCATTTGGGATCGGATCGAACAAATTCGTTGGCTACATTGTCAACGACTGAGGAATCGAAGCCAACTCGAGGCAAATCACAGCAACCTCCTTGAACTCGGCTCCCCTCGATTGGTCAAGGAGGTTCAAAATTTGATGGGGATGGCCGCCGCACTCAGCAGGTTCATCAGTCGTTCCACAGATCGATGCCGACAATTCTTTCATACCCTACGGCAGGGTAAAGCTTTTGAATGGACCTCTGAGTGCGAAGCCACTTTCAACGGCTTGAAGACTTACCTTCGGTCAGTTCCACTATTGACAACACCTTCAGCAGATGACCAGCTCATTTTATATCTAGCAGTTTCCGACCGGGCCGTCAGCGCCGTACTGTTAAAGGAAGAGCTTGGGAAGCAGCAACCAGTCTATTATGTGAGCAAGGCAATGGTTGATGCCGAAACACGTTACCTCCCATTAGAAAAACTCACCCTAGCCCTTTTCATGGCAGCAAGACAACTGATGCATTACTTTCAGGGGCATACCATCGGGGTACTAACGGACTACCCTCTCCGGTCAGTACTCCGTAGTGCAGAAGCATCAGGGCGCGTCTCAAAGTGGGCACTCGAACTCAACCAATACGATATTCAGTTTCTTCCTAGAACCTCAATCAAGGGGCAAGTGCTTGCCGACTTTGTGGCCAAATTCACTGGGGGTCTTGCCGACTTCAAATCCGATCAAATTCAACCTAAACTGAACTGGAGAATTTATGTTGGGGACATTTGGCAGTTGTACTATGATGGATCATCCAATCAACGCGGCAGTGGGGCGGGCGTAGTGATCATGGCCCCCGACGGGGCAATAATCGAGCAGGCTGTCAAACTGGGCTTTGATGCATCGAACAATGAGGCCGAATATGAAGCATTGTTAACCGGTCTACGGAATACACATCTCCTTGGTGCTCGGTATCTGCTTGTCTTCTGTGATTCAAAGCTGGTCATTAACCAATTGAAAGGGGAATACGCGGCCAAAAATGACCGAATGGTAGCTTACATGAAAACGGCGAATTCTTTGCTGGCAAAATTCGACCACCATGAACTAAATCAAATAACCCGGGATCAGAACACACATGTGGATGCCCTGGCCTGCCTAGCTTTCGCCATCAACTCAGAAATCAAACGGACAATTGAAGTGGGATTTATCCCTGAGCCGAGCATTGCCCCCTCAGAGTCAAATTCAAATTAATGTTATAGAATTAGGTCCAAGTTGGATGGACCCTATCACTGCATTCCTATCTTCTGAACAGGTCCCGGAAGAAAAGAAAGAAGCTCACAAACTATGAAACAAAGCCCTACGATATTAGTTGGATCCACAAGGAAAGCTCTACAAAAAATCCCTTTTTGGTCCATATCTAGAATGCATTCATCCGGATAAGGTCGAAGAACTCCTGACTGAAATACATGAAGGTAGTTGTGGTGCCCATTCCGGCGGGCGCTCTTTGGCTCATCGAGCTATGACACAAGGGTATTATTGGTCGACAATGAGAGCTAATGCCGAGAATTATGTCAAGAAATGTGAACGATGTCAGAAGTTTTCCCCTTTAACCCATTTGCCTGCAAAAGAGTTGAGCTTTATCACCAGTCCCTGGCCGTTCACCCAATGGGGACTTGACATCGTCGGACCATTACCTCGTGCCCTAGGTAACAAGCGATTCTTGATTGTCGCGACAGATTACTTCACAAAATGGGTCGAAGCGGAGGCATTAACACACATTCGATATAGCGATGTTAAGTGCTTTGTATGAAGAAATATCATAACACGATTCGGCAATCCAAGTGCACTTATTTCAGGCAACGGCACCCAGTTTGATTGTGGTGTCTACCGGGAGCTGTGCAGCAAGTATGGTATCCGGCCTTATTTCTCCACGCCGGCTTACCCACAAAGCAATGGTCAAGTTGAAGCTTCTAGCAAATCCATCTTGGACGGCATCAAGAAGAGGCTGGAGAAAGCTAAAGGAAGATGGGTCAAAGAATTGCCGAGTGTGTTGTGGGCTCATCGCACTACGCCGAGGCGATCTACTGGGGAGACGCCGTTTGCTTTATGCTTTGGAACCCAGGCAATCATCCCCATGGAGATCGGCCTCCCAACCTTGAAATCAAAAGTTTTTTATATGGGCTGAAATGACATGATGTTGGCCTTGGACTTGACTCTAATTGAAGAACGACGAGACCGTGCCCTTGCGTCCATGGCACGGTACCAGCAACAGCTTGCTAAGTCATATAATCAACGTGTGCAACTACATCGCTATACACCAGGGAAATTGGTCCTCAAAAAAGTACTTCCGGCTGACAAGAATTCGGCTGACAGAAAAATGGGTCCTAACTGGGATGGCCCCTATTAGATTGATTCAATCGCGGGTGCAGGCGCATATCGGCTGAAAGACTTGTCTGGGAGGAGTCTGCCACGTCCTTGGAATTCCACGCATTTGCGTAAATTTTATCATTAACCCGACATGTGGGGCACTACTTGTTTTGTGTATTCACCATGTACAACTTTCACTTTCATAATGAAGTACTTTTGTCTCACTTAATGGAATTATAATTCGGAGTAAAAAGCCTCCGAATTCGGAGCCCCATCGGTGCAAGACACGCTTGGGCCGAATAAGCCTCCGGATTCGGAGCGCCCTTCGTAGATGTCACGATTGGCCAAGTAAAAAGCCTCCGAAGTCGGAGCCCCAATCTGTGCAAGACACGCTTGGGCCGAATAAGCCTCCGGATTCGGAGCACCCCTCGTGGATCTCACGATTGGCCAAGTAAAAAGCCTCCGAATTCGGAGCCTCATCCGTGCAAAGCACACTTGGGCCGAATAAGTCTCTGGATTCAGAGCGCCCCTCCACGAAGTGGCCGAGCAAAAGCCTCCGAATTCGGAGCCCCATCTGTGCAAAACATGCTTGGGCCGAATAAGTCTCCGGATTTGGAGTGCCCTTCGTAGAAGTCGCGATTGGACGAGACAAGACACCTCGGAATTCAGCGTTTTTTTTATATTTATCATGATTAAAAGCATGGACGCAAAAGACTAAGAATGGTAGAACAGCAGGGAAAATATTCTAGCATTTAAAATGATACGTTTTATTAAATTGATCAAGATTACACAATTTACATTCAACTTGCGTTAAAAACGCTACAATAGATTCATCTTTATTCGGCATCACCTTCGTCGTCACTCTTTTCGATTTCGTAGGCCGCAAAAGGAAAGTCGTTACTCTGGTATAATGACGATGCCGAGTCAATGCCTGTTGCCCGGAGAGCCTCCGTGGCACGAAGGGCCTTAACCTATCCATGCTTGAACCCCCGATTCTCGCATCGGCAAACCTCCTTGGAGAGTTTTTCCTTCGTCTTATCAATCCCAACTTTTCGGCCATCGTGGAATCCTCGTTCATAGGTCGCGGCCTTCGCAGTCTCTATTGCAAACATACTTGTCGTATCTCGATCAGCAATCGCATGACTTATCAACCGTTGGGTCACCTTCTCCTCCACAATTGGGTTAGCTGGGCCGGTCGAACGCGTCTCGGCTATCTTGGCCTTCCTCAGTTCACGCTCGGCCTTCTCCGCGTGAGCTTCCAAGTTCCAAATGCGTTCATCCTTCTGCTCTATCTCCCGCTGCACAGCACGTAGACGCATGCCGACTTCATAGGCGGTATATAGCCTTTTCACCGTTCCATGGATTCCTTCTCGGAACACTTCGAAGTCCCGATGACCGACCATCAACTGCTGGACTTTTGGTGGAAAAATCTGTCGAGCGAACTCGACTGCAACACTTGGGTCGTGCACAATTGAATCCGCTTTCGTCATCAGTTTGTTCCCCACAAAAATCGCAAAACTTAACGGACGCGATGACGCACCGCCTTCTCCCCTCAAGCGCGGTTGAGGGGAGTTGCCCTATTGCTGTTTTTCCCTTCTGGGTGACCTACTTGGACGACGTGGGGACTGGCGCCTCTCCCGCTCCCTTGATGTCCTATTGCCCATGCGCATAAACTCGCCACTTCGATTCATCTCTGCGTCCAGATCAGCCAATGTCTTCCCCTCTCTCCTGCTGTTGAAGAATAGTCTGTTTGACATTCACAGTTATCTAGCCTTCCTCAATCGATTGGGGTAAGTCGAGTTTAAACACACTAATGGGACGTACGTGCACGAAGCACTCACCCCATTTATTCCCTGCGAGTGCAGCACCTCCGAGGTAGTCTCATTAATGGTTGAATTTTAGAAGCCCGACGCCGATTGAATCATGTGCCCCAGCCATTCCATGAGCTCGTTATTATTCGGCATTCCAGTTCATGAACCAGCTGGGGCAAGGGAAGATTCATCAATCTAATTGGCTTAAGTACCCCAGCCGCTCTATGCATAGATTTAGCAATCTACAATATTCATGAGCCACCGATATTCGGCATTCCAGTTCATGAACCAGCTGGGGCAAGGGCAGATTCATCAATCTAATCATCTTAAGTACCCCAGCCGCTCCATGTATAGATTTAGCAGTCTACAATATTCATGAGCCACCGATATTCGGTGTTCAAGTTCATGAACCAGCTGGGGCAAGGGCAGATTCATCAATCTAATCGGCTTAAGTACCCCAGCCGCTCCATGTATAGATTTAGCAGTCTACAATATTCATGAGCAACCGATATTCAGCGTTCCAGTTCATGAACCAGCTGGGGTAAGGGCAGATTCATCAATCTAATCGGCTTAAGTACCCCAGTCGCTCCATGTATAGATTTAGCAGTCTACAATATTCATGAGCCACCGATATTCGGCGTTCCAGTTCATGAACCAGTTGGAGCAAGGGCAGATTCATCAATCTAATCGGCTTAAGTACCCCAGCCACTCCATGAATAGATTTATTGTACAATATTCATGAGCTCATTTTATTCGGCGTTCCAATCATTAATCTAATCAGTAACTTACGCCGAAGACTTATGCCGCCTCACTTAGTCTTCAATTTTGATGCACCTTTACAAATTGGTAACTGCCGATTTTCTTAATTATTTACTCATATAACAAACAAAAGAGCATAAGGAATTGTCATTAATGAACTAAAGACAAACAGTATGTGCAATGAACTCGAGAGCATAGAAATTTTCATTAATAAATTGTGCGCCAATAGCAATCATTTTACACATGAAAATCAACTTACATTCAAAGAGATGAAAATCTACTAACAAAAACCTGCAAAAACTATGCATCTAAGATGCCTACCAAAAACAAAAATACGCCTTAATCAATCTTGAGGGTCAGACGCCAACGGCTCAACGTCCACCTGCTCGTATGGAATCGGCTGTGCCAAGATCACATTCGCAGCAACGAGGGCTTTGACCCAGCCGTGTTTGAAGCCCCAATTCTCGAACTTCGGCACTTCTTCTACGTTGCTCTCCAAGGCGGCTTCCCTCCTAGCTTGGAACACCTTGGAAGTCTCGGAGTCAGCTATTTCCTTTGCCTTCTTCGATTCTTCCAAGTCGGCTTTCAGCTTGGCGATCGCCTCCTAGGCTAACTTAAGCACATCCTCACTTGCCTTTGCCCTTTCCTCGGCGGCAAGCCTTAATTGATCGGAGTCTCTCGCTCGCTCAGCCTCAGAGTCGGCTCTCGCTCGTTCCTCCGCCGCTCGAGCCGCCTCATAATCGGCCCTTTGAGAGGCCGCCACAACCTTGTTCTTTTCATTATCAACTTCCGCTTTCAAGAAGCCGATCTGTTCTATGGCGTCGTGTTGACGGCGGCTGATCTCCGCTATCCTGTTGTAGACCGCCTGAAATTGCTCTGCACGCCCCCCTTTCGGAGAGGACGCGAATTGGGTTCTTAGATACTACAGTTCGGATTCCTGTCACGGTTCTGAATCTAATCTCACAAAGTGCAATGTAAGACTGATAAATCACCAAAGAGTTCAAATCTGGCAAATCGTTTTGGAAAATCGATTTTTATCAAAAAGCACTAAACATGGATTGCTTTGCCAGATTACAGAGTCGCCACCTAAGTATTTTATTTTTGGAAAATTTAGGAAACCCTGACTCGTGCCAAAGGCTACGTGTCCGTCATCACCAAAGGTGCCTCGGCTCGGGAACTTGGATACGAGAGGGGAAGGTCTTGAAATGAGCACCCCTGCTCGCCCGATCAAAGGATCGGCCTCTACTAAACATGATATGTTGTTTTATAAACACATGTGTTCTTATTCTGATTATTAATCTAACTTACTATGTGACGCGCACAATATACAAGTATAGACCTAATCACTCAAGTTGGAACAACTCAACTTATGTTTGTTTTCAAAAATGGTTTGAAAGTGCTACTCGCAAATAAGCTAAAGCGCGGATTTGCCACTCTCAAGTGGGCTTAAAACTCACATTTGATGAATTGTTCCAATTCAAGTAATCAAGCTTTCATCCACAGGCATTCATGCAATTTAGCATTTAAGCAAATAGCCTCATGGCAACACTCACACACATGCGAGTATGCTAAAGCGTAAACACGTACAGTGTACTCCGAGCCAAAACAAAAGCTAGTTAGAAAACAATGCATGCTTTTAACTATACAAGATGTCAAATGTAACACATGCAAAAATGCGACTAAAATAGGCTCGGCTATTCCTAGATGGCATATGAATACAACATTTGATAATCATGTATTCAAATAGGTATTGAAATACAATGCAGTTTGAATGATGCGTCGAGCCCGGTGCATACAAGACAAAATGAATGATGTACGCATGCAAAGCATAAGTATGCTAATTGAAACATGCCCTAAAACTAACCATCAAAAGCTGGTAAATAAAAGGAAGAAAGACGTGGGGTTGGAAGACATTCATACACACACGCACACTTATTACAGCATTTTCCCTCTCGATGGAGGGTCCGAATGAAAGAGAGCTAACTAGCTACGCTAATTAAGCTAACTATTACAAAACAAAATTAATTAACTATTCTAGTTAACTAATTAGTTATTACAACATAAATCGATTAGCTAAGCACGTTAACTAATTAAGTACAGAACCAACGAATTAACCATCTAAGCAAAGCAGGGGCGAGGAATGCATGCACGCTCGGTTGCTTCCTCCCAAAAATCCGTCGCCTTGCCACCGGTTGCCTCTGTTTGCATTCGTTTTGGTTCTTGAGCACTGAACCAATTCCCAGACTGTTTTTGCTCCAGAACCAGAATCACTTTGAACCATCTTCAAGCTGGTGGACTGTCGGCCACCAGGGGAGGCTGTAGGCCACTTGTCGACTACTTAAGGAGGCTGTAGGCCACTTAAAGTGGCCGGTCGGCCAGTTGCTTCTGCACACTTCCATTTTGCTGCAAACAGAGTTCAACAAGGGCAAAGCAAGGCATTTGCAAGGTATGTGTGTACAACCACCCTCCTTGTCATTTCTCAAGCTCAAAGGAGTGTGGTACTCGACTCTTGGGCCACCAACCGAGCATTGCAATGCACAATGGCCAAGAAGCCAAGTTTGTACAAGTCAATGAATGCACAAATAACACACAAGACTCAAGAGGCCTCCATCCTATCATGCACAATCAAGTGGGACGGCGACTGAAAAATGAGGCACGTTTCATCACTTCAAGAATGAAAATCCCTCGTTTCCCGTGTTTGGATTAATGTCCGATCCAAACATATGCAATGCATCACAAACGTGCAAACAACATGTTTATCTATCAATGCTAGAGTGGCATGCACAAGGCTCTATCATATAAGCAATGCATGCATGGCATGTTTAGAAGCTAAGGCATCAAAGCTAGTGAAGTGTATTACACATGAAGTATGCACTACAATGCTCAAATGGTCAAACCAACCATGGACGGACCTAAGACAACTCAAAACAGTGGCCAAAACACACTAAGACTTAGGCACAAAAAAGAAAGGAACGCATGCTCATTCGTTCACTCGCAAGCAAGGCACAAAGCTTAATTTCCAAACAAATTGAAATAATGACATATATGAGATCATGACAAAGGTTCAAGCACTGAAATCATTGGCCAAATGATGACACGTCATGCAAACAACACAAGTATGGCATGCTAGAGTCCTTAAGCATTAAAGTTAGTGAAGTACACAACCCTAGGGCCATACAATACAATGCTCAATGGACTAAACCAGCCCTAAACAGACCTCATGCATGCCAAGACAGTGGCCAAAATGCTCTAAAATGATAGCATGAAAGGCAAGCAAATGATGTTCATGCATTTGACTCATCAACAAGGCATAAGGGCGCAACTCTTAAACACAATTAAAGAGTGATAAACATGAGAGTATGACAAGGCTATATGCTATGAAATTATGTGTTTAATGATGCCATATCACGTAAACATCACAAGTAAGGCATGGTAGAAGGCCCAAAGCATAAGGCTAGTAAAGGGCACTACACAAGAGGCATGCAATACATGGCACAAATGACTAAACTAGCTATGGACAGAGTTCAATTAGGCCAAAACATACTGAAATGGTAGCCCAAAAGCCTAGACAAGCGTGCACACGTATTGGCTCATAAACGAGGCATAAGGCACAACTCACAAAAGCTATGAAATAGTGGAATATGTGAGAGTGTGACTATGCTATGCACACTAAAATCATGTGAAAAAAGAGGCTAAGGCATGCAATCACCATAAGTAAAGCATGCAAAAGGCTTTGAAACTCAAAGCTAGCCAAGGCCCTTACACTACAACCATACAAGGCAAGTCTCACATGGCCGAAACCATTCAAAACAGAGCTAAGGCATGCTAAAATAATGGCAAAAACATGCTGAGATAGAGCTAACATAAGCTAGAATGAGGAGCATAAAGCATGATGCATGTTAGGCCAACAAGTAGGATTGCACTACAAGTGTAAGACGCAAGAAACCAATGATTAAACCAACCCAAAACAGAGCTATGGAAGGTCCAAAAAGTCACAAAAACATGCTTGGACTAAGCTAGCAAATGAGAGAAATACATGCTCATGTATTAGGCCACCAACACAAGGCATAAAGTCACAACTCTTAAACACAATGAAAAAGTGATAAATGCAAGAATATGGTAGAGGTATATGGTCTGAAATAACATGCCAAATGATGCCACGCCATGCAAAAAGCTCAAATATGACATGCTGGAGGTCTCAAAGTGCAAGACTAGCAAAGCCACATACACTATAGCTATGCAAAGCCAAGCATGCATGACCAAAACCACTCAAATCTGACCTAAAGCACGCTAAAACATAGCCAAAAAAGTGCTGGATTATAGCATACACATGCTAGATCAGTAGGCTAAAACACCCAAATACACTAGGCTAGTGAACAAAATTGCACTACAAGTACAAGAAGCATGCAAGAGGCAATCAAACTAACCCAAAACGGAGTTATATCATGTTAAATCAGTGGCAAAAACATGCTTAGATAGAGCCTCGAGAAGGTAAAAAAAACATGCCAAAGTGTTAAGCCAACAACACATACAAACAAAGCACAAAAGGGGAGGGGGACCACCCCCATCCATTTTGGGTCCCAAAACACACTTTCCACCACTGAAATTCCTCTAGAATTCAGTGGTAAAAAGGCCAAACAAAGGTGATCTCAAAGGCTTTAAAGGATAGCACAAAACAAAGCAAAATAAGCCATAAAAGGGGGTAGACCACCCCTAACTCAAACAAGGCCTTAGACAACCATTTTCAACACTTTAAAACAAAAGTTTTTGTAGTTGAAAGTTAAGCCTAAAACAGCATGTAAAGATGGCTAAACCAATGTACAAAAACAAGCTTAAAAGAGAGAATCACTCACCCTTGAAGCACAACTTCAAAACAGTAACTTTTGAGGCAAAAACCAAGCCAAAACCACTCAAATAAGACTTCCAAGTACCTCAGCAACAAGATGAAGGTGTTTGAGTAGGTGTTTGTGACAAAAGTATGAAGAAACAACACTTTAAGGCACAAATATAGAGAGAGATGGAGAATTCTAGAGAGAGGGAGATTTTTTGCTCTTCAAAAATCTGAACCCTTCTCAAGGGAGAGGAAGCTCCCCTTATATAGAATTCCAAGCTTCAAGCTTGTTTGACAAGCTAGAAGCTTGTTACAATGGAGGATGCATTCTGTGCCCAACAACTGGCACAGCTGGCACCAAAAATATCTGCAAAAATAGAAAAAAGGTCGTAGGCCACTTCAAGTGGCCTACAGCTTCCAAAAGTGGCCGACAGGCCCTCCCCTCCCTCTAGGCAAGGGTTAACAAGGTATGGTCCAAAAACAAACCAAAAAGAAAAGAGCTAAGAAGCCACAAGAGAAGGCACTCAGCCAGAAGCCCCGAAAACTAGCCTATGGGCCACCGCAAGTGGCCTACAAGAGGGAAAAGTAGCCTACAGCTTAAAAAAGTAGCCTACAGGCCTCTCTCTCCCTCCAGGCAAAGGCACCAAGGCAATGGTCCAAAAACAAACCAAGAAGAAGAGAGTTAAGAGGCCCTGAGACAAGGCGCTCAGCCGAAACTCCCGGAAACTCGAAACGAGCACAAACATACACAATCATCGCGTGCACAAACGATGACGTCTAAGTCTTAAGGTCGGTCAAAAATAGGGTGTCTACACTTGCCTACCGTCTACAGAATAAGGAAATAGAGTTACAGCAAACAAATAATAAGAAAAACATTTATACATATATATGTACTTAGACGGAAGACTGCAGATAAGGCAAGTAACGTACCGATAAGGCCGATTTAGCGGCCAAAGCAGTCAGCATTAGATCTAGTTCCGTACGAAATATGGCTCTGTTGACCGGGAGGGATATTGAGGATGCCATACTCAAGGCCACATCCAGATCCTTCAAAGCCGACGAATCAGAGGCAATCGACATATTTCTTATCCTTGGTTGAATCGTGAATGGAAGAACCAAGTCTGATTCCTCAACGCGCGGCCATTTACCGCTTTGTTTCTCATCGTGCATGGCCTCTTCCTTGGCAGGGTGCTTTTCTCCCCTTCGCTGAGCCTCGTCGGCTCGTCCCACTTGCTCCATCTCGGCCGTTTCGGTCTAAGTCATTCCTTCAGCAATAACAAGCGGAGTAGACTCAGCGACCGTGGCGGGTGGAGCTTTCGATCGGATGGCCTCGGCTCTCCGCCTAGCAGCCATCCTCTCAGCATTCTTCTTCCGCGCAAGTTACGAGAGGGATTCCCCAGCTATATCTTCAGGATAAGCGCCGGGAAGGTCTCCTAAGTTCGTAAAAATGTCTTCGAAGGAGACGTCCCCTTGGCCTAATGTGGATGGAGGTTCGAACAAATTCAATCCAGCTTCCTCAAACGCCGAGTTAAGAGCTTCGTCTACCTCGGCTTCCAACTGGTTCGGGTCCTCAGTGATAGGATCGGCTACTTGTTCTTCTCCGTGTTCCGAATCGGAAGCTTCTAGACCAATCTCTTTTAGGCTTTTGAAGCTAGGGAAGATAAAGGCTGTAAGATGATTTTCGCCTCTTGGAATTGGAATATGGTCTGCCACCGAAAACGTTGCGTAGGTCGGCACGTATCGCAAGAGAATATGAGCCGCCCTCCCTTGTTTCTGAAGGTTTGGATGGCCAACAAACTGCAGAGCGATTTTAATTTCCGCAAGTACAGCGTTGTCAGCCGAAACCAACACTTTCTTCAAATCGTTGCCTGCGTAAACAAAATGGTAAATACATTGAGGGAGAGCAAATACATATACGAAAATAAAAGCTACTAGAGTGAGCTATACGGCCACCTAGTTCGCCTTTTTGCCTTGGCACGGGATCTAGGCGATCTTCACCCTCGCTGAATTCCCAGTTGCCTCGAACAACGACCATCACGTCGTCAACATGTTTATCAGAGCTAGCAAGCATGGTCACTAAATGATAGTCGGTGTCCTTGGCCCTAAGGAAATAGCGTCCCAGCCGGCCAGTAGACTTGGCAAAGGCATAGCAATGCCGAATTGCAGGTATGCCTAGGTTAATCCTAAGACGACGGTTCAACTCTATAATTCCCATTATGATGCGAAAAAAATTCACGTTAGGCTGGGAAGGAATTAGGCCCCAATGTCGAAGGACGGCCCTTAAAAATAGATGAAGGGGAAAACGGACTCCACCTTCAGCAATCGATAGGAAAGGAAAGATGATTGTACTCTCATCGGTCCTCTCCATATCAGTTGTGTTGTCTGCCACAAGTGACAGATGGACGTCATCGGGGATGGAATAATGGCATCGGAAGCGGGAGATTCGATCCGCAGAAAGGAGCTCTTTCAAATTTTTTGCCATCGTAGCCAGCCTAAGGATTATGCAAAACTAAAAGTAAACAAGGAAATGGTATTGGGAGTGAAAGAGAAGAGAACTTACAGGAAGCAGAAGGGATAATGAGAGACAAGAGGAAGTTGCAAAGGTCTCGAAGTGAAGGAGTTGTACTAGAAGGCGAGCCAAAAATTTTGAGTATTCAAAATATGCATTCGAAGAGACGAAGTTTTAAATCACATTAAATGGAGAAAGCGTACGAAGAGGCGGGAACTTGTAATGATTACCAGAAAATGTGTGCATTCTGACACACTTTGGAATGAGGTTAACCGCCGAATTTTTGACTTTTCAAGTTCGAAACCAAACACGCCGACTAAACAGTGTTAGCGGGGTGTTTGGGGGGCAATTGTGGAAGTCAAATAATAAGAGACGCAGATAGGCCGAGTACATATTTTGAAAATCGGCACATATTATACTCGCTCCCGTCTCGAACGTTCTGGATGCCGAATAACTTAATCGGCCAAAAAGTCAGTTGTGCGAGGGGCCGATTGAAAATTGGAATACGACAAAAGGGGGGCCGAGTAAATAATCACACGACGGGTTAAGAGTGGGCCCTACCCTGAGGACTAGGAGCGTATATAAATAGAAGAAACCAAAGAGAGATGTGTGAGAACTAGTATGCTTAACTTAAGATACAAGCAATCAAGAGAGTACACACTGACTTATCCGTCGGAGTGCTAATTCCAGCACCCCCGACCGGAGTGTTCATTCCTTTCAGGTTATTAGCTGAGGATCCCAAGCGCCCCATTAGATCCAAAGAGTATTTCCAAACCACATCCCCACAATGGCAATGATACTAGAGGTCTACTCAGTCTAGATGCAAATGCACAAGTTACGAAAGAGTGTGTTGATCCGGAGTCAATTAACACAAAAGCATCCTGATTGCATATAGAGATAGTACCTGAGACAACGGCTTTGGCATTCCGTGTATCGCCCGGAACAAGCGCAAAAACTCTCCCTTGCCTCATGGTATCTCCGTCGGTAGTAGGCCTCATAGTATTTCTCGATTTTGGGATCGATGCAATTAAGCTAGCAACGAACTTTACACTGTTCTGATTACATTCTCTGGCCATGTGTCCTGTCTTGCCACACTTAAAGCAAGCCCCTGATATACAGTAACA
>JAPPVO010000003.1:28328339-28383915 GCA_030407325.1 Camellia japonica | reverse complement strand
GCCTTCCTGATCCCGGCCTTCAAGCCGTCCTGATATCCGCTCTCATAACCCGAGGCCTCTCGGTTCGCCCTCTCCCCCATGCTTTTCGCTTGGCTGTCCACCACCGACTTGGCCGCTCGAACACTCTTCAGCTCCCGAAGCTCACTCTCAGCCTTTTTTGCGCGAGCCTCCAGACTGCGATTCCTTTCGTTGTTTTTCTCACTCTCGCGTCGGGCTTCGCGTAGACGCATCCCGATTTCATAAGCGCTATACAGTCCCTTGACAGCCCCATGTATGCCATCCCGAAATACTTCGAAATCTCGACGTCTGACCATCGACTATTGGACCTCCGGCGGAAAAATCTGCCGAGCGAACTCGACCGCCACATCTGGGTCTTTAATTATAGAATCCGCCTCCGTCATTGGTCTATTCTTCACGAGAACCGCAAAACTCAACGGTCGTGGCGCCGCGTCTGGCTCAACAAGGGTCGTGGGCGCGGGGAATCTCCCCGTTGTCCGTCCTTTCGGGTGATCTGCTTCGACGACTAGGGGGCCGCTCTTTTTCCCGATCCATGGATGCTCTCTTCCTCCCGTGTGAATAGGCTCGCTTCTGCGACTCATTTTAATCTAAACCCAGCCAATGTTGGCCCCTGCCAGGTTTGGATCAAGCCTGAATAAGAAATGAGTCAAGTTGTTGGCATGAACTCGCCCATTTATTCTGGGGTACATGCAGCTCCCCCGAGAAAACGTCAGAAAGACTGAGCGCCAAAGGTCGTATGCCCCTTAACAGCCCTCGATTCAGAGCCATCGGCTCATTCGGTCCCTCGCTCGCACCTGGCCAAGGCAAGGGCAGATTCATTAATCTATTCGGCTATATTTCAAGCGTTATCGCGGCTAAGATCGCCGGTAACCTAAGGCAAGGGCAGATTTATTAATCTATTCGGCTATATATTCAAGCGCTATCGCCGGTATCGCTGGGGCAAGGGCTAGATTCATTAACCTAGCGGCTATATTTTCAAACGATAACGCCGAGTAATTTATGCCTCAGCCAGCCCTCGATTTAGAGCCATCGGCTCATTCGGTCCCTCGCTCGCGCCCTGGCAAGGCAAGGGCAGATTCATTAATCTATTCGGCTATATTTCAAGAGCTATCGCCGGTATCGCTGGGGCAAGGGCCAGATTCATTAATCTATTTGGCTATATTTCAAGCTTATCGCCGCGGTTAACCTAAGGCAAGGGCCAGGAGATTCATTAATCTATTCGGCTATATTTCAAGCGCTATCGCCGATATCGCTGGGGCAAGGGCTAGATTCATTAACCTAGCCGGCTATATTTTCAAACAATAACGCCGAGTAATTTATGCCTCAGCCAGCCCTCGATTCAGAGCCATCGGCTCATTCGGTCCCTCGCTCGCGCCCTGGCTAAGGCAAGGGCAGATTCATTAATCTAGCCGGCTATCTTTTCAAGAGATCACCGAGTAACTTATGCCTGAGCCAGCCCACGATTCAAAGCCATCGGCTCATTCGGCTTCGCGAGCCCGCGCCCTGGCTAAGGCAAGGGCAGATTCCTTAGTCCGATCGTCCGGGCTCAAAATTAAGTAATATCATTCTTCATCAGCAGCAAAATTGAGCACAACTCATGACATTTTATATATACAAAATCAATAAGCTATAAGCCCGCACAAAAATGTCTGACAAAACAATTGTAACAATACATTTGTGAAATCCTAATACATTTGTAAATCCTAATACATTTGTGAAATCCTAAGTCATTTGCCCAGCTCAGCCTTCGGAATCAGTCTCCAACGGCTCGACATCCACTTGCTCATACGGCACTGGCATAGTCAGTGAAACTCCAGCTGCAGCAAGGGCTTTGTGCCAGCCATGCTTGAACCCCCTGTTTTCGAAGCGCGGGACCTGGTCCACATATTCGGCGAGCCCAGCATCTTTCCCGGCTTCGAATACTTTGGAAGCAGCCGCCTTCATGTCAGCCAACTCAGCCTCCAGGCTGGCAACCGCCTTCTGGGACAATCCAGCGCCGTTTCGCTCGCGTCCGCCTCTTCTCGGCGTCCGCTCGGGATTGATCTGCAATGCGAGCCTTTTCTACCTCGGCCTCGGCCCGAGAAGCTTCCTTGTTCGCTCTCAAAACTGCATCCTCGGCCCTCTTCCTCTGGCCCTCTACTTGCTTTTCGTAAGCGGTCAATCTGTTTGACGGCGTCGAGATGCCGACGTCCCATGTCGGCTATCCTTCCGACGGTCTGCAAAGGAAGAACCCAAAAACATAACCTCAACAGTACTTGGATAAAGTGAAGAAAAGTCAGAATACGTACCAGGAGTGCCGATTGCGCGGCCAGTGCTGTCGCATTCAGATCTGGTTCCACCCGGAAAGCCTCCATATCAGACGGCAACGACACGGACGTAGCCACACCGAATGCGACTTCTGGATCTTTAAGCGCCGAAGCGTTAGAGGGAACCGGCATGTCCTTTACCATTGGACGAATGACAAAAGGAACAACCTCATTAGATCCCTCCAATCGAGGACGCTTACCACCTTGTTCGTCTGAACCGGCCTTAAGGTCAGCAGAGGGCGTTTCTCTGCCTTTTCCTCAACTTTTTGGCCGACTTCCCCGACCAACGAGAGATTCGGCATTCCGATCTTTTTCCGTCTCCTCTACAACCCCCAAGGACTCTGATTCGGCAACAGGGAGGGGGAGTCGAGATTCGGTGGCGGGCGGTATTCAGACGAAAGGCCCTCCGCTCTTCGCCGTGCGGCTAACCTCTCCGCATTCGCCTTTTTGGCAAGCTTTGTCAGACTCAATCCGGCCATATCCGCGGAGTCTATGACGGGAAGATCCTCTATGTGTTGAAAACGTCGGCAGAAGGAAGATTCCCTGGTCCCGACGTAAATGGAGGATCGGCGGAATCCAATACCTCCTCAGACTCGGTCTCGGATTGATCTGATTCGCGATGATTGATCTACGCTTACCTCATTTCGCTCCGAATCGGACCCTTCAAAGCCTACCTGCCTCAAGTTTTTGAAGTCAGACAGAATAAGAGCAATAAGGGAATCTTCACCCTTCGGAATCGGTATGTTTTCCGCCGCGAGAGGTTGTGTATGTCGGCTCGTAACAAAGCAGAATGTGAGCCGCCCTCCCCTGTTTCTGAAGACTTCGACGGCCGAAATACCTGAGAGCAACCCTAATATCTGAAAAAGAACGGCGTCGTGGGTTGAAGATAGTACCTTTTTCAAACCCCTCCCTGCACGAGACGAAGCCGTAAGATTTCAATGGAATAGGTTTTACAATAAAAATGAACACATGACAAAAACAAGAAGATACTCGGCGACCTGGCTCGCCCCTCCGTCTAGGAATAGGGTCAACACGATCCTCCCCTTCGCCAAATTCCCAGTTACCCTGGACAACGACCATAACATCATCAACTCGTTTCCCAGAGCTGGAAAGCATGGTGATTAGCTGATGGTCGGTGTCCTTAGCTCTAAGGAAATAACGCCCTTGCCGACCGGAGGACTTAGCCAAAGCATAGCAGTGCCGGATAGCCGGAATGCCAAGGTTAGTTCCAAGGCGACGATTCAACGCTACAATCCCCATTATGATTCTAAAGAAATTCACGTTAGGTTGAGAAGGGATTAAATCCCAATGGCGAAGCACAGCCCTTAGAAATGGGTGTAGAGGGAAGCGGACTCCACCCTCTGCGATTGACAAGAGAGGAAAGACGATTGTGGTTTCGTCCTCCCTCTCCATGTCAAGGGTGCCGTCTGCCACAAGTGACAGACGGACGTCATCAGGAATAGAGAAATGGCGTCTAAAACCAGCAATTCGATCTGATGAGAGGAGGTCTTTCAAATGTTTCGCCATACCCTACAGTTGACACAGATATGCCAAAGAATAAAATGAGAATAGTTCTCGAAGCAAAGAAGTGGAAAACTTACAGAGAGGGTGAAGAAGATATCGGAGGAGACAAAATTGCAAGAACGATCCAAAAGGCAACCCAGCGACCAGTATCATGGAATGCGAACCCGAAGGGACGCCAATCTTTAAAATCACAATGAATAGGTATGTACGAAGAGGCGGGAAGTCGGTACGACAACCAAAAGGGGATGTACTTAGACGTATGCTTTGTGGGCCCAATCACCAAAATTTTGGTTGGGTATTCAAAATTCGGAACCAAGCACTCCAGCCAACAGACGTTGGGAGAATGCTTGGGGGCAATTGTGGGAGCCGAATAAATAGAAGAGTTGGAAGGGATGTATCCCAGAAGTCAGAGACTGTTCGGCTCCGTACTAATCAACTAAGATACCGAATACATTGAGATCGCCGAATAGACGGGGAGATGTATGTTGGAATAAACAAAAGGATAATAAGTAAAAAGTGGGCTCTGGACCCGAGGTCCAAAGAATGAGTATAAATACAAGAGCTTCAGATTTAGAAAGGTATGTAAGAATCACTTCACTAAACTTAGTAAACAAGCTTTCTTGAGTATAAGAACTGACTTGCCCGTCGAGTGCTAACCCCGGCACCCCCGACCGGAGTTGTGCTTGCAGGTGACTAGCTGAGGATCAAGAGCGTCTCCCAGGATCTGAAGAGTATTTCCAAAACCACTTCCCCACAGCATGATATTTTGTTTTTGAAAAACACAATGTGTCTTATTCCGGTTAATTAGCTAATCTTACTACGTGATACGACAGAAACAAGTAAGACTAGATCGCTCTAATTTGGAACAAAACATTTGCGTGTTCGTTGTGGAAAAATGGTTTGAAGTTTGCTACTCGCAAGTAGGCTAAATTGGATTCAATGAGTTATTCCAATTCAAGTAATCCAACATTCACCCACAGGTATTCAGGCAGTAGTTATATCAAATAAGCAGTTAGCCTCATGGTAAGCATGCTTTCATGGTAATCAATAACACACATGCAGTATGCTAAAACGTAAACACTCACAGTGTACTCCGAGCCAAAACAGAGAACTAGTTAGAAATCATGCATGATCCTAGTTCATGTTAAGATGGCTAATGCAACACATGCAAGAATGCAATTAAAATAGACTCGGATATTTTAAGATGGCATATGAAATGCAACTTGGTACATGTATTCAAATAGGAATTGAAATACAATGCAGTTAGTATGATGCGCCGAGCCCGGTGCATGCAGGACAGATGAATGGATGCATGCATGCAAGCATAAGGTATGCTAAACAAAATATGCCCTAAAACTAACCATCATAACCGGTTAAGTAAAAGGGAGAAAGAAATGGGAGTTGGAAGACATGCATCACACACACGCACGCTTATTACAACAGTTGGCCCTCTCGATAAGAAGCTAACTAGCTAATCTAAGCTAATTAAACTAATTATTACGTCACAACGAAGCTAATTAACCAAACCTAGTTAACTAACTATTACAAAACAAATTGAATAGTTAACGCATTAACTAATTAGGTACAAACCAAAGCGTAAACTAGCTAAGCAAATTAGCTAAGTAAAGCAGTAAATCAGGAGCCTCAAGGCGGGAAGAATGCACGCATGCTCGGTCACCTCGTTCGGAAATCCGTTGCGATGCCCCAACTTGCCTCTGTTTGCAACTGCTCTCAGAAACTTACACCAAGCTCCAGATAGCTTCTAAATCATCTTGGGGACCTGTGGGAGGGTGGCCGACCAGTTGTTGGCGTAGGAGACCACCTGCTGACCACATTTTGTTGTTGCAGGGTAGAAAAAGTGCTCGACCAGCTAGTTTTTCTAGTTGGCCGACCAGTTGTTGCTGCATTCTTCTAATTTGCTGCAATAGAGGGCAAGAAAGGGCATGGCAATGTATTTGCAAGATATGTGTGCACAACCACCCTCCCTATCATTTCATAAGCTCAAGGGAGTGTGGTTCTCGACCCTCGGGCCACCAATCGCGCATTTCAATGCATGATGGCCGAGAGGCAAAGTTGCACAATTCAATGTAAAATGAATGCACACATAAACACATAAGGCCTAGAACTTTATCATGATTGATCAAGAGCGTCGGCGACCGAGAATTGAGGCACGTTTCATCACTTCAAGTATGAAACGTCCCTCGTTTCCCGTGTTTGGACTAACACCTATTCCAAACACAATGCAACACATAACATAGCATGCACAATGCTATGTAACATGGAGTATGCAAAAATGCAATGCAACACAAGCATGCAAATATGCAATATGACTTAAGCATGCAAACATGGAATGCAACATGAACAACCTAACAAGGCTAATGGCATGCACAATGCACAATGCTAATGCATGCATATTCGAGGCAAGACAACATAAGCATGCAACAATAGGAACAACAACTAGCATGCACAATGCAAATGAACATAGCACACAAATGCAATGAACAATATGGCATACTCAATGCAATGACTATCATGGCATACTCAATGCAATATGATCATGGCATACACAATGCGAATCGAGAGCATGGCATGCGCAATGCAAATAATAACATAACATGCACGATGCGATGTAACATGGCATGCACAATGCTCAATGGGCTTAAACCGAATGTGGGTAGACCTCAGCTATGCCCAAAACAGTGGCCATAACACCAAAATAAAGGCACAAAAGGCAAGGCATGCATGCACAATGCATTAGCCATACAAGTAGGCCTAAGAGCACAACCCTCAAGAAGGCTCAAGGAGTGACAAATGCAGAAGTGTAACAACACTAAATGCACTGAAATTAAGCAAGAAATGATGCCAAATCATTCAATCAAACACAAGTATAGCATGCAAAGGTCCTAAAACATGAAAGCTAATAAGGAGGACTACAAAGGAGGCATGCAATACATGGCACGAATGCACGAACCAAACATGGACAGAGCTGAAATTGGTCAAAACAAGGACCAAAACATGCTAAGTTAGAGCTCAAAGGTCAAGGCAAGATGGCATGCACACTAGGCCACAAACAAGGCAACAATGCTCAACACTCAAAGGCACTTAAAGAGTGAATGAAGTGGGAACATGGCAGTCCTATATGCTCTGAAATAACATGGTAAATGGTGCCAAATCATGTACACAATACAAATGAAGCATGCTATGGTACCCAAAGCTTGAAGCTAGCATATGCATTTGTACTATAACTATGCAAAACATGAAGCATATGACTAAGGCAAGCCAAAACAGTCCTAGAACATGTCAAAATGAGTCTAAAACAGGCAAAGACTAAAGCTAAAATAAGCTAGCATGAAGGGCATAAGGCATGATGAATGTAAGGCAAATAAGGTGGATTACACTACACCTATTAGGACCAAGCATGAGATGGCTTCGCCAACAAAAATTAGAGTTATATCATGGCAAAATAACCCCAAAAACACACTGAAATGATAGCTCGCAAGCTTAGGCATGAAGGCATACACAATAACTCATGTTAAAGGCATAAAGGACCAACCCTCCAACGCATTGAATAAGTGAAAGATGTGAGTATATGACCATGAAACATAGACTGAAATCACATAAAAAAATGATGCTAAATCATTCAAATAGGTCAAGCAATGCATGCTAGTGGACTTGATGCACAAAGCTAACAAGCTAGAATGCATTATAGCTATACAAAACAAGTAATGCATGGCCAAAACAGCACAAATTAGAGCTAAATCATGTTAAAACATGGACAAAAGCTTCTTAAAGTTAAGCCAAAAGCATGCTAGAATGACATGTTAAAGCATGATGCATGTTAAGCTATTTCACGAGAATTGCACTACAAGTGCATAGAGCATGCAAGGGGTGACCAAGCCAAACCCTAACAGAGGTATGACATGGCAAAACATCACCAAAAATATGCTGAAATGGACACAAAACAAGCTAGAATGACATGCTACTTCATGAAGCATACAAGACTAGTTTGTGTGATTTACACTACAAGTGTATTAGGCATGTATGGAGTGACAAAACCAAGTAAAAATAGTAGCATGCCACAGCAAAATAACCCCAAATACAAGCTAAGATATGGCCAACATAAGCTTAACAAACATGCTCACACATGAGGCTAATGAAGCAAGTATTGAAGACATAAGGAGAGGGGATGACCCTCTCCTATTTGGGACCTCAAAACACCACTTCCACCACTGAAATTCCTCTGAGTTTCAGTGGTGAGAATATCAAAACAAGGTGGTCCCAAAGGCTCAAAAAGAAGGCACAAAAGCAAGGCCAAACAAGGCCTAAAAGGGGGTAGACAACCCCCAACACAAAAGTGACCTTAAACAAAGATCTTAAGGACCAAAAATCAGAACTTTTTGCAGTAGGAAGTTAGTCTTAAAACAGCATGCAAAAGGGTCCAAAAGCATAAGCAAGAATAGGGGTTTAAGGAGTTAGAGGCTCACCCTTGAAGACCACCTTCAAAACCACAGCTCCAACAGGTTTTTCAAGCTCAAACCAAACCAAAAACTTCAAAACTAGATCCTAAGCACCTCAGCAACAAAAGAATGGTGTTTAAGTGTGTGTTTGTGTGTTAAAGTATGAAGAAATTACACTTTAAGGCACAAATATGAGACCAAGAGAGAGATATAGAGATATATGTGTATGTATCTCTCAATGCACCAAAACTGAACTTGGAGGAGAGAGGGGGAGCCTCCCTCTTATAGAGAAGCAAGGCTCAAGCTTCTTGAAAAAGCTAAGGGTTCAAGGCCATCCCTCCATACACGTGTATGGAGGATGGTTCTAGTGCTCTCCAGCTGTACCAGCTGGCTAAAAATATCTCCAAAAAGGTGACAAAAAGCAGCCGACCACTTGAAGTGGTCGGCCAACTACTTTAAGTGGTCGGCCGACCACTATAAGTGGTCTCCCAAAAATAAAAGTGGTTGGCCATGGTGGAAGAAGGTCAACAGCATGAAAACAAGCATATAGTGTGGTGGCCGACCACTTTTGATGGTCCAAAGATCAGGGAGACCAGTTGTCAGACCAGAAAACTGGCTGGCAGGAAGAAAAGTGGTTTGCGGGGAGAGAAACTGGTCTCTCACCCTTGTACCATCTTCCAAACAAGGAAAACAAGATTTGTACCAAAAACAAACCAAAACGGATGCAAGACGAAAGTTCGGGAGGCAAAGCGTGCAGCCGGGAGCCTCAAAAACTAGCTGACAAGCACTAAAAGTGGTTTACGACCACAAAGTGGTCTCCCAAACCACAGTGGCCCTCTAGGCCAAGGAAACAAGGTGTGGTTCGAAAACCACGCCAAACGGAGAACGTTAAGCGGTCCCGAGACAAGGCGCGTGGCCGAAGGCTCCGAAAACCAGAAACTAGTCTCCAAACGGGAAAAGTGGCCTACGACAACAAAAAATGGTCTACGACCACAAGAAGGGGTTTACAAGACCTCTCCTTCCCTTAGGCAAGGAAAACAAGGCTTGGTCCGCAAACCGAGCCGAAGCACAAAGAGTTCAAAGGCCCGGAGGCAAGGCACTCGGCCAAAACTCCGAAAACTCGAAACGAGTACAACATGCACTATCACCGAGCGCTCAATCAATGACATCTGAGTCTTAAGGTCGGTCAAAAATGGGGTGTCTACAGTTGCCCCTCTTTGACAGAACTCGGAAGTCATTAGTGACGGGAGTGAATGTCAAAGCCCAAAGACGACCCATTTTTGACAAAGCCGAAGACTTAGACAAACAGGCAAGATAACAAAGAGATATGCCTGCAGGCAGGGGCAAAATGCAAAAGACATGCACAAAGCCAAACATAACTTATGATCATGCAAAGAAAGCTGTAATAAAGCAAATATACACAATAAATGCAACAGTTAGGCAAGTGAATACAAATCAAACTACATCACATGCAGAAAGGATGTAAGAGAATTATACAATTCTCGCTACGTCTCACGCGGAGAACATACAATACCGTCTGGTCACACCAGTCTCAAACGAACCGTACATACAATATCGTCTGGTCGCACCAGCCTCAAATGAATCGTACATACAATATCGTGCCTGCAAAACAAATAAACTTAACAGGTACAATATAGTTAGCAACACATGTTCAGTGCTATATCAAACGCGGACACATATGATGCCGATGGAAAAGTGCATAGCAATGCAAGCAAAAAAGTGCGTGACAACGCAAGCAAAGTGTGGGTGCATGACAATGCTAGTGAAACGTGCATAACAATGCAAGTAGTGTGCATAACAATGCAGGTGAAACGTGCGTGACAACACGCGTGAAGAGTGCACAACAATGCAGTGGAAGGAGTGCATGACAATGCAACCTAAGTGTGATGCATAACAATGCAAGTGGAAGTACGCAAAATAATGTAAGCAAAACGAGCGTGTCAACACAAGTAGTGAGTGCGGAGGCGGCGCCGAGGAGGATTCCGAGGACGGTGACTCTGATTCAGGTGGCAGTGCCGATGATGGTGGTGCAGAGGCTGCTCAGCCGAAGAGGGCCTCTCGATCTTGAGCTTGATAGCATTGATGCAGATGTTCCTGCTTTATTTTTCTTTTTACATGTAGTTGTAGCACATTGTACAACTTAGGTAGTTTTATTTTCTTCAAAACTTGTACCCTTTGTAAAATGTTGTAAAAAGAAGCTATGATGGAATGAAAACGACTTTTTGTTCAAAAAGTGTTGTATTTGTATTCTTAGCATCGCATCGCACCATTTTGCACAAAAATGAGATTGAATGGAAACTGAACATTCATGTATTGCCAAGTCAAGTAGTGAACCAACAAAACCAACTAAACAACTCAACTTACTAAGAAACAACAAAACCTTAGCAAGTTTACAACTCGATAAGCAACGAGCAACAACTCGATAAACAAATCGCAACAACTTGATAATCAAAGAGCAACGACTCAATAAGCAAAAACTTAACAACTCGATAAGCAAAACTTAACAACTCGATAAGCAAATGCATTTTGGAGAATCAAAGGAACGGAACGCATCCGAAACAGAGGTAAACTTAGACCTTCAGTACTCTCAGCACACAGGAAAGCTAGAGACTCCCTTTTGGAGACAAGAAAAAGCTGGAGACCACTTTTTTGAACATGGCCGACCAGTAAAGAGGGTTGTCGACCAGTTTTTTGGTCTGTAAACCAAAAAGGGTAGCTGGCCGACCAGTTAAACTAGTTGGCTGACCAGAAAAAGTGGTCGGCCGACCACTTTACCTGGGGACCTCCAGTTTTGTGACACTTGTCTTCCAAACAGTGCCTTATTCTTCATAAAGGTTCCAGCTTCGGGGTTCCCTCATTCTAACTCAGTTTTGCACCAAAATGAAGGCGTTTCTTGTCCAAAATCTCACAAATTGGATCGCCAACTTAGATGGCTCAGAAAAGCTGAACTTTTGGGGCTTCAGCATAAATGCACTATTCATGTTGAGTCACACCCCGCTACGTTTTCCATTCCTTCATGCTGCGGCAAGATGTTGGAATCTGGTAACACATGTCTTTAGTTTTGGCGGATAAGAGATATGCCCTACTTTCGAAGACTTCCAAGCTTTGATGGAGTCTGAACGCAAGGAAGAGATTTTGCCACAATTCCGCTTCGGTCACGTCCAAGCCTTAGGACGAATGTGCAGGCTTACTTTGCATGACGCTTGGTCATTGATTTGTGACGGAGTGCTGGACATTCCGAGCTTGGTTTGTTGATTTTCTGATGCCGGCGACCGCGGCAACCATGACTGGCAGGGTTTCCGACGACATGCACTTTGCTTGTGTATGTTGTCACATTTCTTGCTTGCCCCAGGCTCCGGTGGGTTTAGCGCCCATTTGATTGAGGTTACCGAGGGCTTGAAAGAGGGCAAGAGCTGTATCGCCATGACACTAGCTGAGACGTTGATGGGTTTGGACGCTTTCCATCGCCGAGAGACGACTAGACTCGTGGGGAGTCCACTATTGCTGCAGGTAATGTTCCCACCCCATCTCACATATATTTCTCACATCACTCAGCCCTCAGGCTCAGTTTTTCTCTCAAAACCCTTTTCTCACTTTTCTCTCAACATACACCTCTCTATTCTTTAATCTCTCATTTTTCATCCCTCCCCAGATATGGTTGATGGACAAATTAAAGATTGTGGACTCATGCCCAGCATATTCAGCTCGCAGCTATTTCTTCCGGTGACATCTAGTCGATGCCCCTGATGAAGGATGGTGGTACGAATGGATGCGCAGTTTGACTGCTCTTAACATTGCTTGGCGTTGCCCCTGGCTTAATCTACTGGCGATGAGCTACAGCATGACTCGCCAGCCCGGGATTCAGTTGTCAGGTTGACACATTGTGTACTTTACTTCCCGTTCCGACTCCGGCGCCAGTTCGGACATGATCAGACTTGCCCGGAAAAGGGGATAGAGTACCCTGCTGCATTTTCGGTCCGAGGCGCACAGCTAGCTCGGTATGCCACGGCATAGAGGACGAGAGAGCTTCTGGCCCCCGCTCTTACTTTCAGTTGCACCCTCTCTGATGAGTGCATAGCTTGGCTTGATGACGAGGTGCAGATCAGGCCCACTTTGGCGTCAGAGGCTTCGACCAGCTCTAGGAGGGGACGCAGGAACACCTGACTATGCCCCGAATTTATTTGCTTTATCAATACTTTCAAGTTTTCTTTATGAATGTAATAAAAAGCTACTTCAATTTGCATTCAAGAGTAGGAGAACTCTGTATTGAAATCAATGTAATTGAAGGTTGTGGGTACAAAACAAATTTCGTTTGGTCCAAAAATGGTCTAAGTAATAAAAAGATTAATTTGAGCAAAATCAACTTTTATTAAAACTTTTCAAAACCATTTTCAATATGGATCAAAACTGGACACGCCCGAGATCTATCACTGAGATGTACAACCCCGGATCCTCAGCAACTGGAAAGTTGCCCCTAGTCTGAATAGCACTACATTAGAGATCACAAACCGAGCTCTTGAATGCAGAATAGACAAAGATGACCAATAAGATCACACGGACAAAGTTGATCGGGGAAGTGTTTATCGCTGGACTTCAGAATGAAGTTCCCTACGTATCCCAAAGATGGGAATCAAGCCTTACGTAGTTCGGCTCGGGTTCACTCGTGTATTAACTCTCTCCTTTTGCGCTCTAACTTTTGCCAAGGCCGCCCTTTTTGGGTTTTCAACCTTGCGAGCTCAATTTTTATTATTTCAAATTTTCTGTGCTCTAACTTTTGCCTAGGTCGCCCTTTTGGGTTTTCAGCCTAGCGAGCCACTCAGGGAAAGTATTTCTTCAACTTGTCCATGTTGATCGATTGGGAGAACTCTAGGCCATCTAGGTCCATCAGAACGACAGCTCCACCCGACCAAATAGACATGATAATGTAAGGGCCAGTCCAATTAGGTTTGAACTTGCCCCTAGGGTCGTGAATGGGAGCTCGGTTGTCTTTGAGCACAAGATCCCCTTCTTTCAAATTCCTGGACTTAACCTTCTTGTTAAAAGCCCTAACAATTCTTCGTTGATAACTCTAAATATGATACAGTGCTTTCAACCTCCTCTCGTCAAAGAGCATGAGTTCTTCGAACTTACTTTGCTGCCAATCCGCCTCAGCTATCTGACACTCAGCCAATACCCGTAACAACGGAACCTCAACTTCGATAGGCAAAACGGCCTCCATCCCATAAACCAAGGAATACGGAGTTGCTCTAGTAGAAGTTCGAATTGAAGTCTGGTAGCCCCACAGAGCAAATGGCAACTTATCTGGCCAGTCCCGGTAGGTTTCCACCATCTTCTGCAGAATATGCTTGATGTTCTTGTTGGCAGCCTCAACTGCTCCATTGGTCTGCGGCCGATATGTGGATGACTTATGAAAAGCCACATTATACTTCTCCAACAAGTTGATCACTTCCTTCTTGAAGTGAGAACCATTATTTGAAATAATCTCGTTCAGGACCCCGTAGCGGCAGATGATGTTGTTCCTAATGAACTTAGCGACATGCAATGCCTTCAACACCGCGTAAGATTGGGCCTCAACCCACTTTGTGAAGTAGTCTATCGCTACCAGAATGTACTCATGCCCGTTGGACCCCTTCGGAGTGACAGCTCTAATCACATCAATCCCCCAGACTGAAAACGGCCATGGCGAAGTCATGTTGTACAGCTTCGATGCGGTTTGCATGGATCTGACATTTATGGCATCGCCGGACAAAGCTAATTCAATCCTCCTCCATGGTGGACCAATGATAACCCTGTCTAAGGATCTTCCGGGCTAGCATCACCCCGTTCATGTGTGCTCCGCACTCTCCTCCGTGGATGGCCTCCATCAGGCGCTTGGATTCTTCAGCATCAACACACAGTTTATGCATCCCGAGATGACCTCTCTCGTACAATTTACCCATCCCGAAATGACCTCATCTTGCATCCCGCAGATGATGAACTACGCAGCCATTCTTCGAATTGCCCTCTTATCTTTGGCATTTGCCCCTGGTGGATACGCCTCTTTTTCCAAGAAGTTCCAGACACCGTAATACCAGGGATTCTCATCTTGTACCTCATCTATGGCAGCAATCAGCTCGTAGGTCGGCACAAATTTCTGTTCGATGATGATCGAACGCATCCGGACTCCAAAAGGGATGTCTATCATGAAAGATAGAGTTGCTAATGAATCTGCGAACCTGTTGTTCTCTCTTAACAGATAGGTGAAGTTCAGTTTCTCAAACCGAGGAATTAGCACGTCTAAGGTCTGGTCGTAAATTCTCATATTTTCTTCTTTAACTTTCCAATCTCCTTTAGCTTGAGATACAACAAGGTTCAAGTCCCCGATAACGTCCAACCGTCTTGCCCATAGTTCCAGGGCGGCTTCTAAACCGGCAATACATGCCTTATACTCTGCCTCATTGTTCAATACTCTGAACTGGAGTTTGAATGCTAGAGGTATACGGGAATTGTCGGGCGCTATCAACAACACCCCTATCCCATACCCGTATTGGTTTGACGCTTCGTCAAAGTACATCATCCAAGTTTCTTTTTCGACGTGCAAAATGGCCTTATCTGGGAATAAGTACTCAACTGCTTCATCCCCTTCAACTGGGTGATCGGCTAGGAACTCCGCTACCGCTCTCCCTTTCACTGACTTGTGCGTCACATACTTCAGATCGAATTTAGAAAGCAGAAGCAACCAACGGCTAGCCTACCCGTAAGCGCTGGTTTCTCGAAGAGATATTTGATGGGATCTAATCTCGAAACCAGTATCATGGAGTGAGCTAACAGGTAGTGCCGCAGCTTCCTGGTAGCCCATACCAAGGCCAAACAAGCCTTCTCCAACGAAGTGTAGCGGGTCTCGTAATCCAGCATTTTCTTGCTCAGATAGTAGATAGCCTTCTCCACTTTGTCCTCAGACTCTTGCGCAAGCATGCAACCCATTGTAGTTTCAATCACTGAAAGATACAGAATCAACGGTTTCCCCAGCTCAGGCGGTGACAACACAGGTGGGTTCTATAAGTATTGCTTGATCTGTTCGAAAGCAGCTTGGCATCGGCCGTCCCATTGGAACTTCGTTCTTTTCTTCAGGAGACCAAAGAATGGTTCACAAGTCAAGGTTAATTTAGCAATAAACCGTCTTATGAATTGCACTTTACCCAAAAAGCCTCGCATCTCCTTTTCAGTCCTCGGTGGTGGCATTTCTAAGATGGCCTTGATTTTGGAAGGGTTGACTTCGATACCTCTCTGTGTAATCAAGAACTCCAGCATTTTCCACTGTAACACCAAACGTACACTTCTGAGGATTTAGCCGCAACCGATACTCTCTAATCCGTCGGAAGAAGAATTTCTGCAAGGCGGTGTAGTGGCCCTCTCTCTCCTTGGACTTGACAATCATGTCGTCCACATACACCTCCACCTCTTTATAGATCATGTCGTGCAATATTGTGGCGCAGCCCGTTGATATGCAGCCCCAGCGTTCTTCAGCCCAAACGGCATCACCCTATAACAATAAGTTCCCCACAGGGTGGTGAAAGCAGTTTTCTCCCGGTCTTCGGGTGCCATCAATATCTGATTGTAGCTAGAAAAGCCATCCATGAATGAGAGCAACGCATGCTTGTAGTGAAGTCCACTAACTCATCGATATGTGGCAGACGAAAGTCATCCTTCGGACTGGCTTTGTTCAAATCCCTAAAGTCCACACATACCCGAATTCTGTCGTCTTTCTTTGGCCTGGAACTATATTGGCCAACCAAGTTAGGTATTCGGATACCAGCAAGAACCCTGCGTCAATTTGCTTGGTGACCTCTTCTTTGATCTTGAGAGCCCAGTTAGGGCGGATCCTTCTAAGCTTCTGCTTAACAGGTCGGGCCTTTGGGTCAAGAGAGATCCGATGCTGTACAATCTCAGGATTGATTCCAGGCATGTCTTCATAGGACCACGCAAAAACGTCTTTGAAATCTTTTAACAAAGCGACTAAGCACTCACACTCCTCCGAAGACAACGTGGACCCGATCTAGACCAGCCGCGGGTCCTTCTCAGTACCAACATTAATTGTGGTGATTTCATCAACCAAGGGTTTTACAAACCTCTCCTACTCTTGATCAAGCAAAAATTTCAAATCCGAAGGGATTTCTTCCTCGTTATTTTTATCAAAATTTTGAAAGTCCTGATTAATGCAATAAATTAAGGGCATAGAAAAGTACTCGAAGGACATACCGCACAATTCTCATTAATCACTTCCAAGTCGCCTGATTCCTCTATTACAACAGACTCAAAGGAAAAAGAAAAAGACGACCTAGACAGGACTGTGGCATCCGGTTGTCACCCCCAAGAATACCGGACTCAAACTCAGATGAGCTGGAACCTGATTTCGACTCTATGGACTCAGTGGAATCAGATTCCGGCTCACTACCTGACCCGGTGCTGCTCGATAAGAATCCCTCTTTGTATTGCCAGATGAAGAAGGGTGCGATGGATGCATCCAGAATGTTTGAAGATGGGCTCGCAGCCGTTTCATTCCCGATCATGGACACCGAGAAGTTATCCCCTAAGCACTTATGTACGATCGGAGGATCTGAAAGTAGACAAGCCAGTGCTACCCCCATTTCAATCTCTGCGCTCTCGGAATCCTCTTTCTTGCACTGCTCAGCCTCAGCTGGTGGGTCTGCCTGCTCCTCGGCGACATCATCCCCAAACAATTGCAAGTCAAAGAATATCTCAAACCCCAGCAACTGCCGCCTTTCTTCATTTAGCCATGGCTCTGGGAAGCCACAGAATGGGAAGTCTTCCCCCTCCCGGACAAAGCGTCCGTTTAGGGTACCCTGGATAGGTCGGTGCATCAACTCATAATGCTTCCCGATTTGCTTTGCTCTGGCCCTTCCGGTCATCTCTTTGCCTTTCCTCACCCAGTCCTCCTTGGTAGGCAGATAACCTAAACCAAAGGTATGTGGGTTATGCGGCACTTCGGCCGATACTGCAACGCCTTTCCGGCCACTGCGCTGTAATCCCATCCCGGGGATGTGCTGGAGCTTGTTCATGAGGTACACAGACTGTGCACTGACATATAACCCCTCATCAATAGCTAAGATGTTCTGTACAACCCGAGCCTCGGCTAGGGTAAATCCTGATAGAAACACATCCTCCGTGCCATGCTCGATCTCCAGAACCGGTATAGACACCTCTGGCGGCGGATGGATTGAAGAATTCCCAAAAACAATAGCCACCCCCTTCCGTGGGGGTATTTCAGCATCTGATGCAGGGTGAAAGAGACTGCCTTCACCTGGTGCAGCCACGGCCGTCCCAAGAGTAGATTGAAGGTTGCGGGAACATCCAAGACATGAAAATCAATATCGTGTTGTCCTGGACCAACCTGAGTCTGAATCCGTACAGTCCCCATCACTTCTCTACTGGTATTGTCATATGCCCGTATCACCTGGGCAGTAGGCACAAAGTCCGCGGGCTTCAACCCGATTGCATATGTCATCCTCGACGGACACACGTTGATAGCAGATCCTGTGTCAACAAGAACTACTGGTATCCACTTCTCTCTACACTCCACAGAGATGTAAAGAGGTTTGTTATGGTTTGCGCCCTCAGGCGGCAGCTCCTTGTCAGTAAAAGTCAACGTCGGGGAAGCTCCTCCCGGAAAGACCAACCCTACCAGCTGTTCAGGCGTGGTGTCGATTGAAAGTTTGGCCCTGTCCATCGCAGAAAGGACAGCCTGTCTATGAACTCTTGAGGCCATAAGCAGTCCCCAGATGGAGATGTCTGCTTGTATCTTCTTAAGCTGTTTCAGCACAGCCTCCTCTTCGAGTAACTTTTCTTTCTGCCTCTCTGCCTCCTTGTCTTTCCCGAACGCCTCTGGTTGATCTAGGTGTGGGGGCTTAAAATATCGCCCACTCCTGGTCATGTGGTCCACCTCTCCAATATACCAAGTATCATCCAGCTGGTTGTTCCCCCAATCTTCGTCTGTGTGGGCGAGACATAGGTCGTCATCTTCCCACCACATACTGTCGGCCATCGACAAGCAACTATCTAGTTCTGTTGCATCTATTCCTGTGCGCACGGCACATTTCGTTTTCGTGCTCACAGCACATTTCGTCCCCACAGGGGCTTTGGCCTTTCTAGCCCTCTCTAGATCTTCGATCTTTTCCTGTTCAAACTGTTTCAGTGCAGCCTGCTGCTCAGTATCCTCTGTACTCAAAGTGCTCTGATCCCGAGCAAAATTCTTAACACCGATGCTCTCCGGCGGTTCTCTCTATTTCTCGGCCACTCCGGCCACTGCTAATGTCCCCGTTTCTGACGGACTCTGTTCCGGCTGAGACTGCTCAACAACATCCGACTCGTCGCTAAGCCACCCAGTAGCTTCTGCTGACCCTTCCAGATCAAACCAATTAACAGTCATGTCCCCTGAGTCCTATTCGTTGAAGAATTGCAGATTCGCGATATCCTCCTCCAGTTCCGCTAGGTCATCTAGCCCCTGATTAGGTCCATCCTCTCGAACTACACAAATCTCTACCCCCACCGGCAATTCCACCCTTGGCTTAGGCTGATCTGTTGGTGTGATATAACCGCTCGGGTTGTACTCAAAACTCACAGATCCCTCAGGCTCTGAATCCTCATTCTTCTCTACTCCCAAAGTGATCCCTGCTCTATCTTCAGTAGTCACCACTACCGGTTCTGGTTAGGTTTGGGAGATGTCCAACATGCACTTATATATGCTAGGGTCGTATGACACAACCCTAGTTTGGATTAGGTTGATGCGTTTGGGAGGTGGAGCTTGGTTGTGTGGTGGGAGAGGGTGGGTTATGACATTCGATTTCTCCAGAGGCATAATCACCCTGTTGTCAATGAGATCCTGAATCTCATGACGCAATCGAAAGCATTGGCCGGTTTCGTGACCATGCTGTTGGTGATAGGCGCAGTACTTCAATGGGTTATGGGAAAGAGGAAGTTTTTCTGGTAAGGGCTGCGGCTCTTAGGGCTTCAAGTGCCCTTTCTTGATCAAAACCCCCAAAGCCTTGGACAAAGGCATGTATAGTGGGGTGAAGGTTCTTTGGCCTCGGGGGGCATATCTGGCTGTTTGCTAGCTACTTCCGGACATACCGGTAAAGGATGTAGCTACAAGGGCTTTTGGAGTGGTGGTGGTGACCATTCCTACATCTGAAGATCTGGCAGCTATAACACTGCTTGTGCCTACATTCGTACTGCGGTTGAATGCCCTCTTAGGCTTCTCTCTCTCATGATCAATGAGGCCCTATTTCATCGCATCCTCGATCTGCACCCCAATCTCATGTAGATCTGCAAAGATGGGTAGGGAGAGGACGATCATCTTTTGTATGAGCTTGGGCTGGAGGTTGCGCACAACCATCCGAATCTGATCTTTGTCAATGGGCCTGATGGTCATCATCGAGGCTTTAGCCCTCCAGTAGGTCACAAAATCGGAGAAGCTTTCTTTGGTTCTTGCCTAGTGGTCTCGAGATCACGGGTTGTGACCTCGATCTGTGTATTGTAGGAGTATTGTGCTATGAAGGCCTCAGCCATCTCCTCCCAACTTCTCTTAACAGAGTCTTCTAACTTCGCGTACCAAATAGCCGCTATACCCGACAGGGTCCGGCCAAATAGGGAAAGCTTCTGCAATCTGGAGAGGCCCATTAGCCTTAGGATATCTGAAAACAATCGTAGGTGCCCCATAGGATCTCTAGACCTATCAAAGTGGTCGATGTGCGGCATTTTAAACCGGTTCGGCAGCGTCACGGCTGAGTCGGTATACCCATCCTCTATATCTGGAATGGATTTCACGCCTTGAGACTTCTTGAAAAGCTTTTCTAGCTTCCTCACTTTTAGCACCGTTGGATCCACCTCGAACTCAAACGGTGAATCCACTAGATTAGTGGGTGTTTTGGATAGCTGGGGTAGGATTGGGGGCGGAGCAGGCCCCGTTGGGATGTCCGTATTTTCCTGGACATTTGGCGTCTCCCCGAGTATTGGAACTCTGGGTGGGGGAGGAGGTGTGCGCGAAGCAGATGCCCCGGTTTGCTGCTGTAGTCTGGCAATTAACTCTGCCTGTTGGATCACTACCTCGGCTTGACGTGCAGACACTTCTGCCTGACGGACAGAATCCTGCTGCATAGCTTGCATACTTTCCTGGAGCTAACGCATCATCTCTTCTATGCCTACCATACTGTACTGATCTATCTGAATAACCGGTATATGTTCCCTCTCTGCGAGAGAAATAGAACTCGGATCCCTACTGTACTCAGGTGGGGTAGACAAAGCCCTCTGAACTGACTGCTGAACTGATATCCTCTGCCTAACTGCCCTCCGTCTAGTAACTGGGGGTATTGAGTGGTACACTGGTTGTCCGTCTATCAGATCCTCGGATCGATGAAGTCTACGGCCTCTAACCCAAAGTGCTTGGGGAATATCTGCTTGGTTGGATGCAATTGTGCTAAACTACCTTGCAAAAAGATAAATAAAGCATAATAAGGAAACATACAACTAGCAAAACGGACAGCATAATGGCTTAAATAAAGACAACACACAGTTGACATGATAACACGTAGTTGGCATTTGTAAGCTGAGTACACTGTTCTCAAACGCTGTTTACTATGCCAAATAGCTGCACCAAATCTGATATCCTCAGATAAAACTAATTCCCAAACACTGATGCGCTCAGGCCTGATACCCAGACTTGCAAAATGATACATGCATTGCTGTAGAGACACACTCTAAAAGCACCTAGCAAGCAAATGAGAGCCAAAACACCCCTATGTTGGGGTAGGGTTTCCCTGTCCTACCTTGTCAGGAGCTAGGGTTTCATTACGCATACAGCGGTTTCAAACAACCTACAACCAGATGAGCAACATGTCCTAGTTTGGAATAGTCACTACGGATTCCGACATGCACTAGGTCGAATGGTCAAAAGGGTGCCTCGGTGAAAACCGAGGTTTGTGTTCCCGTCGTGGTAGAGCCCGCAACCGATCAGCCTTATGGCACACTTTTCCAAGCAAGCCTCCGGCAAACCGTTCAGGAATAGCATACGGCAAACACGGTGTCCTAAGCGCACCAATGCAAATGCAATGCAAAGAGACACATAAGTGTAAACAAAATAAGATATCATGAGTTCGAGTCAAGTTCTGTAAGTCACCAGCAGAGTCGCCAGAAACTGTAAACGCACCCTACAAGAACTCCCCGATATCGGCGGCTGCGATGGGGGCACGAATCTCGTTTTGTTCTCTAGGCTACTACAGTTTGGACTCAATGTCACGGTTCTGAATCTAATCTCGCAAAGTGCAATACAAGACCGACAAATCACCAAAGAGTCCAAATCCGGCAAATCGTTTTTGGAAAACTGATTTTAATAAAGAAGTGCCAAACATGGACTGCTTTGCCAGATACAGAGTCGCAACCTAAATGTTTTATTTTGGGGGAATTTAGGAAACCTTGACTCGTGCCTTAGGCCACTTGTCCATCATCACCAAAGTTGCCTCGACTCGGGAACTTGGGTACGAGAGGAGAAGGTCATGCAATGAGCACCCCGCTCGCCCGATCAAAGATCGGCCTGTACTAAGCATGATATTTTGTTTTTGAAAACACATGTGCTCTTATTCCGGTTAATTAGCTAATCTTACTACGTGATACGCATAGCATACAAGTATAGACTAGATCACCTAATTTGGAACAAAACATTGTGTGTTCGTTTGTGAAAATGGTTTGAAGTTTGCTACTTGCAAGTAGGCTAAATTCGGGATTCAATGAGTTGTTCCAATTCAAGTAATCCAACCTTCACCCACAGGCATTCAGGCAGTTATATCAAATAAGCAGTTAGCCTCATGGCAAGCACGCTTTCATGGTAATCAATAACACACATGCAGTATGCTAAAGCGTAAACACTCACAGTGTACTCCGAGCCAAAACAGAGAACTAGTTAGAAATCATGCATGATCCTAGTTCATGTTAAGATGGCTAATACAACACATGCGAGAATGCAATTAAAATAGGCTCGGCTATTTTAAGATAGCATATGAAATGTAACTTGGTACATGTATTCAAATAGGAATTGAAATACAATGCAGTTAGTATGATGTGCCGAGCCCGGTGCATGCAAGACAGATGAATGGATGCACGCATGCAAGCATAAGGTATGCTAAACAAAATATGCCCTAAAATTAACCATCATAAGCGGTTAAGTAAAAGGGAGAAAGAAATGGGGATTGGAAGACATGCATCACACACACGCACACTTATTACAACAGTTGGCCCTCTCGACGGAGGAAGCGAATAGGAAGCTAACTAGCTAATCTAAGCTAATTAAACTAATTATTACATCAAACGAAGCTAATTAACTAAACCTAGTTAACTAACTATTACAAAACAAATTGAATAGTTAACGCATTAACTAATTAGGTACAAACCAAAGCGTAAACTACCGAAGCAAATTAGCAAAGTAAAGCAATAAATCAGGCGCCTCAAGGTGGGAAGAATGCATGCATGCCCGGTCGCCTCATTCAGAAATCCGTCGCGATGCCCCAATTTGCCTCTGTTCTCAGAAACTTGCACCAAGCTCCAGATAGCTTCTAAATCATCTTGGGGACCTGTGGGAGGGTGGTCGACCAGTTGTTGGTGTGGGAGACCACCTGCCGACCACTTTTTGTTGTTGCAGGGTAGAAAAAGTTGTCGGCCAACTAGTTTTTCTGGCTGGCCGACAAGTTGTTGCTACATTCTTCCAATTTGCTGCAACAGAGGGCAAGAAAGGGCATGGCAATGTATTTGCAAGATATGTGTGCACAACCACCCTCCCTATCATTTCATAAGCTCAAGGGAGTGTGGTTCTCGACCCTCGGGCCACCAATCGCGCATTTCAATGCATGATGGCCGAGAGGCGAAGTTGCACAATTCAATGTAAAATGAATGCACACATAAACACATAAGGCCTAAAACTCTATCATGATTGATCAAGAGCGTCGGCGACCGAGAATTGAGACACGTTTCATCACTTCAAGTATGAAACGTCCCTCGTTTCCCGTGTTTGGACTAACACCTATTCCAAACACAATGCAACACATAACATGGCATGCACAATGCTATGTAACATGGAGTATGCAAAAATGCAATGCAACACAAGCATGCAAATATGCAATATGACTTAAGCATGCAAACATGGAATGCAACATGAACAACCTAACAAGGCTAATGGCATGCACAATGCACAATGCTAATGCATGCATATTCGAGGCAAGACAACATAAGCATGCAACAATATGAACAACAACTAGCATGCACAATGCAAATGAACATAGCATACACAAATGCAATGAACAATATGGCATACTCAATGCAATGACTATCATGGCATACTCAATGCAATATGATCATGGCATACACAATGCGAATCGAGAGCATGGCATGCGCAATGCAAATAATAACATAACATGCACGATGCGATGTAACATGGCATGCACAATGCTCAATGGGCTTAAACCGAATGTGGGTAGACCTCAGCCATGCCCAAAACAGTGGCCATAACACCAAAATAAAGGCACAAAAGGCAAGGCATGCATGCACAATGCATTAGCCATACAAGTAGACCTAAGAGCACAACCCTCAAGAAGGCTCAAGGAGTGACAAATGCAGAAGTGTAACAACACTAAATGCACTAAAATTAAGCAAGAAATGATGCCAAATCATTCAATCAAACACAAGTATAGCATGCAAAGGTCCTAAAACATGAAAGCTAATAAGGAGGACTACAAAGGAGGCATACAATACATGGCACGAATGCACGAACCAAACATGGACAGAGCTAAATTGGTCAAACAAGACCAAAAACATGCTAAGTTAGGGGCTCAAAGGTCAAGGCAAGATGGCATCCACACTAGGCCACAAATAAGGCAACAATGCTCAACACTCAAAGCACTTAAAGAGTGAATGAAGTGGGAACATGGCAGCTATATGCTCTAAAATAACATGGTAAATGGCCAAATCATGTACACAACAAAAATGAAGCATGCTATGGTACCCAAAGCTTGAAGCTAGCATATGCATTTGTACTACAACTATGAAAAACATGAAGCATATGACTAAGGCAACCCAAAACAGTCCTAGAACATGTCAAAATGAGTCTAAAACATGCAAGGACCAAAGCTAAAATAAGCTAGCATGAAGGGCATAAGGCATGATGAATGTAAGGCAAATAAGGTGGATTACACTACACCTATTAGGACCAAGCATGAGATGGCTTTGCCAACAAAAATCAGAGTTATATCATGGCAAAATAACCCCAAAAACACACTGAAATGATAGCTCGCAAGCTTAGGCATGTAGGCATACACAATGACTCATGTTAAAGGCATAAAGGACCAACCCTCCAATGCATTGAATAAGTGAAAGATGTGAGTATATGACCATGAAACATAGACTGAAATCACATAACAAATGATGCCAAATCATTCAAATAGGTCAAGCAATGCATGCTAGTGGACTTGATGCACAAAGCAAACAAGCTAGAATGCATTATAGCTATACAAAGCAAGTCATGCATGGCCAAAACAACACAAATCAGAGCTAATGCATGTTAAAACATGGATAAAAGCTTCTTGAAGTTAAGCCAAAAGCATGCTAGAATGATATGTTAAAGCATGATGCATGTTAAGCTATTTCACAGAATTGCACTACAAGTGCATAGAGCATGCAAAGGGTGACCAAACCAAACCCTAATAGAGGTATGACATGGCAAAACATCACCAAAAACATGCTGAAATGGACACAAAACAAGCTAGAATGACATGCTACTTCATGAAGCATACAAGACTAGTTTGTGTGATTTACACTACAAGTGTATTAGGCATGTATGGAGTGACAAAACCAAGTAAAAACAGTAGCATGCCACAGAAAAATAACCCCAAATACATGCTAAGATATGGCCAACATAAGCTTAACAAACATGCTTACACATGAGGCTAATGAAGCAAGTATTGAAGACATAAGAAAAGGGGATGACCCTCTCCTATTTGGGACCTCAAAACACCACTTCCACCAATGAAATTCCTCTGAGTTTCAGTGGTGAGAAGATCAAAACAAAGTGGTCCCAAAGGATCAAAAAGAAGGCACAAAAGCAAAACCAAACAAGGCCTAAGAGGGGGTAGACAACCCCCAACACAAAAGTGACCTTAAACAAAGATCTTAAGGACCAAAAATCAGAACTTTTTGCAATAAGAAGTTAGTCTTAAAACAACATGCAAAAGGGTCCAAAAGCTTAAGCAAGAATAGGGGTTTAAGGAGTTAATGGCTCACTCTTGAAGACCACCTTCAAAACCACAACTCCAGTAGGTTTTTCAAGCTCAAACCAAACCATAAACTTCAAAACCAGCTCCTAAGCACCTCAGTAACAAAAGGATGGTGTTTGAGTGTGTGTTTGTGTGTTAATGTATAAAGAAATTATACTTTAAGGCACAAATATGAGACCAAGAGAGAGATATAGAGATATATGTGTATGTATCTCTTAATGCACCAAAACTGAACCTGGAGGAGGGAGGGGGAGCCTCCCTCTTATAGAGAAGCAAGGCTCAAGCTTCTTGAAGAAGCTAAGGGTTCAAGACCATCCCTCCATACACGTGTATGGAGGATGGTTCTAGTGCTCTCCAGCTGTACCAGCTGGCTAAAAATATCTCCAAAAAGGTGACAAAAAACAACTGACCACTTGAAGTGGTCGGCCAACTACTTTAAGTGGTCGGCCGACCACTATAAGTGGTCTCCCAAAAATATAAGTGGTCGGCCATGGTGGGAGAAAGTTAGCAGTATGAAAACAAGCAAATAGTGTGGTGGCCGACCACTTTTGATGGTCCAAAGATCAGAGAGACCAGTTGTCAGACCAAAAAACTGGCTGGCAGGAAGAAAAGTGGTTTGCGGGGAGAGAAACTAGTCTCCCACCCTTGTACCATCTTCCAAACAAGGAAAACAAGGTTTGTACCAAAAACAAACCAAAACGGATGCAAGACGAAAGTTCGAGAGGCAAAGCGCGCAGCCGGGAGCCTCGAAAACTAGCTAACAAGCACCAAAAGTGGTTTACGACCACAAAAGTGGTCTCCCAAACCACAGTGGCCTCTAGGCCAAGGAAACAAGGTGTGGTTCAAAAACCACGCTAAACAGAGAATGTTAAGCGGTCCCGAGACAAGGCGTGCAGCCGAAGGCTCCGAAAATCAGAAACTAGTCTCCAAACGGGAAAAGTGGCCTATGACCACGAAAAGTGGTCTACGACCACAAGAAGGGGTTTACAAGACCTCTCCTTCCCTCAGGCAAGGAAAACAAGGCTTGGTCCCCAAACCGAGCCGAAGCACAAAAAGTTCAAAGGCCCGGAGGCAAGGTACTCGGCCAAAACTCCAGAAACTCGAAACGAGCACAACATGCACTATCATCGAGCGCTCAATCGATGACGTCTGAGTCTTAAGGTCGATCAAAAATGGGGTGTCTACATACCCCAATCTCATGCAAGTCAGCAAAGGTGGGGAGGGGTAAGACGATCATCTTCTGCATCAACTTGGGTTGCAGGTTGCGAACAACCATTCTTATCTGATCTTTCTCAAGTGGCCGAGTCGTCATCATGGAGGCCTTGGCCCTCCATCGAGTGACAAAGTCAGAAAAGCCCTCTTTTGGCTCTTGCCGGGTCGCCTCAAGATCACGAGTCGTGACCTCGATTTGAGTATTATACGAATATTGGGCGACAAAGGCCTCGGCCATCTCCTCCCAACTCCTTTTCACTGAATCCTCCAGTTTAGCATACCAGATGGCTGCAATACCCGATAGGGTTCGACCGAAGAGAGATAGTTTCTGGAGTCTAGTCAAGCCCATCGGGCGCAGAATATCCGAAAATAGCCTCAAGTGAACCATAGGATCGCCCGAGCCGTCAAAGCAATCTATATGAGGCATTTTGAACCTATCCGGCAATGTCACCGCCGAATCTGTGTAACCATATTCTATGTCCAGGATCGAGTTAACTCTTTGAGCTCGCTCGAACAGCTTTTCAAGCTTGCTTACTTTTAGAGCAGTTGGATCAACCTCAAATTCGAATGGCGTGTCTATCGGGTTGGCTGGTGCTTTCGACATCTGAGGCGGGACTGGCCCTGTTGGAACGTCTGTATTCTCCTGGACGTTTGCTGTATCCCCGGGTGTTGGAACCCTAGGTAGGGGTGGGGGTGGATGCAAAGCAGATGCTCCGGCTTGTTGTGGTTGTTGCTGTTGTTGAAGCCTAGCAATTAGTTCTGCCTGCTGGGCTACAACCTCTGTTTGACGAGCGGTAGCTTCCGCTTGGTGAGCAGCATCCCGCTGCATGGCCTCTATGGTTAGCTGGAGTTGACACATCATATCCTCCATAATGTCTATAAAGTGTTGATTTGTCTGCCTAGGTGTATATTCTCTGTCTAAGGTGGAAACAGAAATATTGGCCCAACTGCGCACAGGTGAGGTAGATAATGACCGCTGAACTGGTGACTGCTGTACTGGTGATCTAAGCCTAACTGCCCTCCGTCTCGTAACCGGGGGTAATGAAGCAAGCACTGGTTGTCCGTCAACTAGATCCTCAGATCGGTGAATCCTCCTAACTCTGGTCCAAAGTGCTCGGTGGTGATTTGTTTCGTCGAAAGCAATGATGAAATACTACCTTGCAAAAAGGAAACAAAAATCAAAAAAACGGACAGCACCTCAACTTAGATAAGGACAACACACAGTTAATATCATAAGCTGAACAATTTGTACTCAAACACTGATTTCTACCCCCAAATTCTCTGCCTCAAAACTGATACATACTCAAACACTGATGTTCTCAGACTGATACCCAGACTTGCAACTGATACATACATTCCTGTAGAGACACACCTTAACAGCACATATCAAGCAAGTGAGAGCCAAAACACCCCTATGATGGGGTAGGGTTTCCCTATCCTATTTTTGTCAGGAACTAGGGGTTCACTATGTAAACACAAGGTTTCACATAATCCTGCATTCGGGTGAGCAACCTGTCCTAGTTTGGAACAGTCTCTAAGGCTTCCGATACACAACTAGGTCAAATGGTCAAAAAATGGTGCCTTATCAAGACCACCTAATATACCTCTCGCACCTCACACCGAGAAGTGAAAGGTGGATCAAACGGTACGACGGTAGTCTAGATCCAAGGTTTGTGTTCCCACCGTGGCAGAGCCCGCAACCGGTCATCCTTATGGCAAGCTTTGTTCAAGCAAGCCTCCGGCAAACCGTTCAAGAATATCAGATAGCAAACACTGTGACTTAGGCACACCAATGCAAATGCAATGCAAAGAAACACATAAGTGTAAATAAAACAACATATCATGATGTTCGAGTCAAGTTCTCTAAATCCCCAGCATAGTCGCCAAAAACTGTAGACCCGACTTTCTTCGCACCTCCTTTTGGAGAGCGTCGAATAGGTCTCCTACAGTTCGAACTCCTGTCACGGTTCTGAATCTAATTTCACAAAGTGCAATATGAGACTGATAAACACCAAAGAGTCCAAATCCGGCAAATCGTTTTGGAAAATTGATTTTAATCAAAAAACGCCAAACATAGACTGTTTTGCCAGATTACAGAGTCGCCACCTAAATATTTTGTTTTTTGAGAAATTTAGGAAATCCTGACTCGTGCCAAAGGCCACGTGTCCGTCATCACCAAAGTTGCCTCGGCTCGGGAACTTAGGTATGAGAGGGGAAGGTCCTGAAATGAGCACCCTCGCTCGCCCGATCAAAGGATCGACCTCTACTAAACATGATATGTTGTTTTTATAAGCATGTGTTCTTCTTCTGATTATTAGCTAACTTTACTATGTGATGCACACAGCATACAAGTATAGACTAAGTCGCGAGATTTGGAACAAATTAATTCATGTTTGTTTTCTGAAAATGGTTTGAAAATGCCACCCTCAAGTGGGCTAAAACGCGGATTTGCCACCCTCAAGTGGGCTTTAAAACATGATTTTGCCACTTTCGCAAAGTGGGCTTGAAACTCACAATCAATGAATTGTCCCAATTCAAGCAACAAAGCCTTCATCCACAGGCATTCATGCAATTAAGCACCTAAGCAGATAGCCTCATGGCAAGCATGCTGTCATGGCGACACTCACACTCATGTAAGGATGCTAAAGCGTAAAACTTACAGTGTACTCCAAACCAAAACAAAAGCTAGTTAGAAACAATGCATGATCCTAACTATGCTAAAATACCTAATGCAACACATGCAATAATGCAATTAAATAGGCTCAGCTATCTAAGATGGCATGTGAAGCAACTTTATAACATGCTTTGAAACACGTATTCAAATAAGTATTGAAATACAATGCAATTTGAATGATACGCCGAGCCCCGTGCATGCAAGACAAATGAATGATGCAAACATGCAAGCATAAGGTATGCTAATCAAAACATGACCTAAAACTAAACGTCGTAAGCGGTTAAGTAAAAGGGAAAAAGACGTGAGGTTGGAAGACATGCACACACACACGCACACGCACACGCACACTTATTACAACATTGTGCCCCCGTGAAGGAGGATCCGAATGAATGAGCTAAGCTAATCTAAGCTAAGCTAACTAACTAATCTAATTAAACTAATTAGACTAATTATTACAAACCAAAATAAAGAAATAGCTAAACTAAGCTACTTAATTATTACAACACTTAACTAATTAGCAAATAATTAATTAAATTACAAAACCATGCTAACTAACAAGTAAAGCATTAAACCATGCTACCTCAGCTCTGATTGGAAGATGAATATGCATGCACTCGGTTTTCACCCCGAAAAGCTCTCCGGTTTGCTCTTAAAAGGCTCTGTTTGCAGGGTTTCTCCAAGAACTTGCTACACAATCTTACCAAATCCAAGCTGGGGAGTGCACTAGTGGCCTGCCGGCCATGAATGGTGGCTGCCAGCCATCTACCGGCCAAGAGTGAGCCTCTGCCGACCAAGGGTGAAGCCTTGCCGGCTACTAGTAAGGCACTGCCAGCCACTGGTGTGCAGAAACACCAAACTGCAACAGAGCACAAAACAGAGAAAAGTGAGGGTCTCCCAAAGGTATGTGTGTACTGTGCCCCCTCCTTGTCATCTCAAATCATCAAGGGAGAGGCACTATTGGATCCAAAACCATCAATCAAGCATTCATAACGCATGATGGCTAAAGATTCAACTTGTACTCATTCAATAAATGCAAGACAAATAAGACTCTAGGACCATTACCTTATCATGGATGATCAAAGGCAATGAAGACAAAGGGGGTTGGCTCACTTTCATCACTTTGAGTATAAAGTGGACCAACCCACCTTGTGTTCAATATAACGTCCGATTGAATACAATACAATGCAATGCAAATACAACATGCTTATCTTGGCATGTTTTACTTGATTCAATTCTTGTTTACACATTTTAAGTTACCAAACCATTCCTTAATTGATTTGTCCAATGTGAAAGTCCTCTAATGAGAGGGGTCAACCAAAAGGGTGGTTTAAGGCATGAGAGGGATTATGCCTTTGACTAGGAGGAACCCTCAAAAGAGGGTTAAAGCCATTTGAGCACAAACCCTACCTCATGCTTAAACACAACCTTAAGGCCAAACAATCCTCAAAACAATTTGAAAAATGAAGAAATGAGGGAGGTTGCAGAATTTCAATGCTGATATGGCATGAAACACAAGACTATAACATGCAAACAACTCATGTACAACATGCTAAGAGACCTAAGCATTAAAACTAGTGAAGGACATAACACTAAAGGCATGCATCACAATGCTCAAATGACTAAACCAACTATGGACAGACCTCAAACATGCCAAAACAGAGGCTAAAATGTACTGAGATGATAGCATGAAAAGCAAGAAAATGATGTTCATGTATTGGCTCACAAACAAGACATATAGCTCAACTCTCAAAAGCACTTAAAGAGTGATATATGTGGAAGTGTGATAGAGTTATAAGCACCGAAATCACATGCTAAATGATGCCAAAACATGCAAACAACACATGCACAACATGTTAGAGGCTTTAAAACTCAAAGCTAGTAAGGGTCTTTGCACTACAATCATGCATAACAAGTCCCATATGACCCAAACCACTCAAAACATAGTTAAAGCATGCTAAAACATGAGCAAAAACATGCTGGAGTGTAGCCAAAATAAGCTAGAATGATAGACTAAAGCATCAAGTATATTAAGCTAATAAGCATGATTGTACTACAAGTACAAAAAGCAAGCAAGGAGTGACCCAACCAGCTAAAAATAGAGTTGAAGTACATCAAAAAAAAAATCCAAAAAGATGCTTGAACTAAGCCACAAAAAGGTAGAAATACATGCTCATATGTTAGGCCGTAAACACATGCAAATAAAACACAAGGAGGGGAGGCTACCCCCTCCTATTTTGGACTTCAAAACCAAGTTTCTACCACTGATATTCCTCAAGAATTCAGTGGTTAAAAGGCCAAGAAAATAGTGTTTTAAAGGCTTTAAAAGATGGCACAAAGCTTAGCAAATAAGCTACAAAAGAGGGTGAGACACCCCTAACCCAAAAGGGCCTCAAACTACCATTTTTAACACTTAAAAATAGAGCGTTTTGTAGTTGAAAGCTAGGCCAAAAACAGCATACAAAGGTGACCAAACCAATGTACAAAAACAAGCTTAAAAGGAGTACTCGACGAGCAACCAAACTTATCACCGGATGTACCTGCAAGCATATCCAAGTCTTGAGGATGGTCAAAACTGGGGTGTCTACACTAGGCGCCGAGCTAGTCAAAACACTGCTAACTCAACTCTCGATATGTATAAAAGTCAGTTTGCAGTGATGCAACTGACTGCTGACTATCGAGCTGGCGAGCGTTGAGCTGGTCGAAAGCTGCCTAAGAATAGTCCCAATGCACTTGAAAATCCGTATGCAACCCCATGAGGATCTAGTGGCGATTGTAAAGAGTACTATGGACCTGATCCACAGAGTGCTGAAGCTATAAGTACTCCTCACGAGTCATGTATAATGGGTCCCTTAGGGTGGCACAAGGGAGGCAGGAGGAGGTGGTTAGTCATGGACAGGGCCTTAGGCCTCATCAACCGAGGTACTAACTTGTTGCTAGCTACACTATGCTGCCATTCCTGCTGCCCGAAAGTCGGATAAGTTGTGTCAATATCCTCAGTTGGATCAATTGAGAGGTTGTTCAACTCAAAAACAAGTGTGAGCAAACTGGAAAATGGCAAGGGCCAAGTTAGATTCTGCATAGGTTGAGGCTGAACGACCTCCTCATAGCCATGCTGATAACCATGTAAGACCCGAACAAACTCCATGCGGTGCTCAGCTTTATACCCAAGTGGAAGGGCATTCTTATGTATCACGAAGTCAATGAATAACAGCGGCCAAGCAGCTTGCTCCGCCGCAAGCACTTGTAACTTGCGTCACCGTAGGCCCGTGGGAAGTACTCTTGGATTAGGCTGTGTATCGGTTGTCGACCCTCAACTTCCGGTAAGGGCTGGTGGTCCGCCTTGGAAAAGAACCCTAACACTTGGGTAATCATGGATTCTATGATGCTAACAAGGTGGTCATCAATAGTGGACAACAGTCCTACCTCAGTGAGTGACTCGTACATGTTCTGGTAGAAGAGTTGTACCAGACGAGGATAAGTTGGCAGCGTAACAGTGCAAAGGCCCAGCTGTTGCCGGAGACGGAGCTGTTCAATGGCCCAAGAGGTGACTAGGTCATTCTGAATATAGTTGAGCTTGAACTGTGTGAGCTTGTGAAGTGGGCGTAAAGCCCACTCCAGTCATAGCAACTCAACCGGTGGTGGTAGCCAAGATGGTGGTGACGGTGGCGGCAGTAGTGCCAAGGAGGACGAACCTTTGGCCTTTTTGGAGGTTCGGGTAGATAGCCGTCTACTCATGTCCTACACACACCAAAAAGCAAATACACGCATACCCGTGGAACCAGCATGAAAAAAAGTAAGATATAAAAGCATTAGTCTACCCACTGATGTACCAAATGTAATTATTATCATATTTTTATTTTATTTTTTTTGTAATAAATGAAACCTAAAATAAAATTAAATAAAATAAACTAATCTAGACACACTAACATTTATGTAAATATTGAATGATTAAACAAATAAAAATGAACTACACTAACAAAGAATAATGAGATAATAATTAAAAAAAAAAATAACTAAACAACTAAATAAATAAATAAGCAACCTAGGAAAAAGTTGTTCGGCTTTCACCTCGAATTTTGTCTCTTTCAAGCCTTGTTCCATTTCGTCTATATTTAAATCATCCCAGTACGCTGAATCTTTATTCTTAAAGTCATCATATTCTTCAATAAGGTTCTCTGCTTTGTACTATGTCTGAATTCGATTGGCTGTGATTTCGTCCAAAGAGTCACTGGTAGCCAAAGAAATTTGTACCAATGAAGAAAGAGTGGAAGTTGATCCAAAAAAGCTTGAAGCTCTGCCTGGGCAATGGGGTTAAGAACATAATCCCGAGTCATAACATCACAGGCCCATTGGAAGTTCTTGAGAGGAATCTCATCTCCAAGAACATTGAAAGGCAAGTTAGAGAAGGCAGTAAGCAAAAGTTGAGCTTGGTATCGCTCAAATGCAGTTGGAAGAGCTGGAGGTTGGTAGGAAGGAAAAAACTAATTCTCGAAAAGAGTAAGTTTCAATTCCTCCATCCAATGAGGATTCTGAGGGAGAGGAGGTGCAAGGGGATCCATTCCTAAGGAAGAGGGGAACTGGGGGTTATTTACGCATTCGAGCCAGTCAGAAGAGCAATGTTTGCCTTCTTAGCCAAAAATGGCGAATTATATCCCTGTGCTTCGTCTAGATAAGGAGTTGCTCGTACTATCTTCGCTGGCATGGAAGACGTATACCACGCCACAAGCAAGTTGTTCTCTAGACTGCGTTAGTGATCAATAGGTACATAAGGGTAAACCACTAAGCTCCAAGCAGAAAGAGAAATCATCGAATTCAACAAATCGATGATGAATCTGCTCCTTTAATTGTGGTTTATCAAGTTTTGACCAACTTTTCCAGCAAGTGGACTGGGAGGAAGAATAAGGGGCTTTGTTCCATGCAGAGAGTGGTAGGGCAAAAGAAGAGCATCCAAGGTCTATTCTTGCAAATGCTTGGTCTAAAGGTTTGTAGTTGGCAGATTCTTGGTCTAAAGATTGGTAATTTGCAAAAGCTTCCATGACTTGTATAAATGGAGGCGGATATGTGTAGCTAATAAATGCATTGAGGTTCTTTCGAGGCCTACAATCATCTTCCAAAGACTCCTCATATACTCGTTCAATGTAAGAGAAGGTGTGATTGGCCATTGGGGATGTACCATTCTTTTCGTTTTCTCAAATAATGGAAGTGCAAAGCACCAAGATTTAATGAAGTTCGCTGCTTCATTATTCAAAAAGTAGTTATACTTCTAGAATATATAGAGTCCATGCACGTCCTAGAACGTGGTAGAATGCACTAGTCTACTAATATCACCAAGTATTGGGTATATTAGTGTGGGAGGGGTAATGTTGGCTGTGTAATTTGTAAAAGCCAATCGTAGAGTGACACATGGCACGTAAAAGGCAATTTGGGAAATTAATGCAAGTCGCCAATCAAAGTCTGACACGTGGCAGTTTGTATTGGTATTAATGGATCTGCGTAGCACTGGAATAGTCGAGAGATACAAGATGATATGGCCTAACGGTTACTCATAAATTTAAATTCAAAATCAAGAGAGAAGCCTAACTGAAAGAGTGGCGTAGTGGGACTGATTATGGGAGAGCATGTTCAACAATCGTGGAAGGACATTTCGATGATTAGAAGCCCACTTCGACGGTTACCACTGAGAAGTATAAATAGCAAGGAAGGCCCCAGAATAACCTCCCAGACTCAGATCCAGAAACCAGTTTATTTACTTCATTTTCTTTCCAGATTTACATTTCCAACATTTCAAGTCCTATACTGCACTTCATTTCCTAGGAGTAGTTTCAAATAGTTTATTGTTGTGAACCTCTACGAAGCTGGGTCAGATCATTGTATGTTTTCATTTACTTAATGAAATTCAGATTCTGAAATTGTTCTTTACTTATTATTATTTACTAATTTCTCCTAAATAAGCCACCAGTAAAAGTCATCTTCATTAAGGCCGAAAGAACTATAACACAATCGTCTGATAATTGGTTGGCAATTAATATTCTGTAAGGACTAATTGATCCTTGCTGGCACGCTTAAATTTACATTATTAACCTTCGAAAGCCAAAAAGCCAACAACTACTAAATTATTATCAATACTTCTTTAATCCTCTTTTGATAAACCTTTTCACGTGCATTACTTTAAAAAGAAAAATAATTCATTCACATAATTTCTCCCCTTCAAATGACATGGCAAACAAAATTTGAAAAATTAATTCACATTTAAATATTCTCTCAAAACTCTCCTTATATATATTTTGTGTTGTCATCTCATTAGGGAATTGTGGAGGGGAAAAATTATATGAATGTAACACTACTGGTCTAAAAATCAACTCTCTCTCTCTCTCTTCCTCTCCCTCTCCCTCTCCCTCTCTCTTTGACTTATTTAACTTAATAATCTTATTTATTGCAATAAGAAAGTATACCGCCATTCATTCTACTCCAATAATTCAGTATGAAAATTATATTAATATTAAGGGTTTGGCTTTGGTCCAGGCCAAGATCGAACTTGACCGTACTGTTGGGCCCGTGGGAGCCCACCACAGGTCTCGTTTTGATAATCTGAACCGTTCAATGTGTAGAACTCGTCGAGTACTATATGCTTATAAAAAATCACGTTGATCAGATATCGGTAGCTATGTGATCAAAATAGTTTTTTGTCAACCGTTAATTTGTTAACCGTCCATTTTTTTATACAAAACTAATTTGATCACATAGCTATCAATATCCGATCAACGTGATTTTTTACAACTATATAGAAATCGACGAGTTCTACATATTGAATGGTACGGATTATCAAAATGGAACCCGTGATGAGCTCCCACGGGCCCAACAGCACGGTCCAGTTCGATCTCGAGCTGGACCAAAGCCGAACCCAATATTAAAATACTCAAAAAAACAACAAATGTGATATTATTGCATATAAAAAATATACTGTATTTTATCATCCTTTCCTTTCATAGTAGAAATTAAATACCAAATTTTATGATTGATAATTTTAAAAAATCTTATATACTAGTATTTTAAAATTGCACAGTCACAATATTTTGGATGAAATTTTTGTAAAAAAATTAATTTTGTAAGCCAGCTCAACTAGTGACAATGTCAAGAAATTGTTTCTGAGGAGACATCTATTAATCATAACTTTTAATTTTTTTTCTTCATCTCATGATCAACAAAAAATAAGATAATAATAGCTTTTGAACTAATAATAGGAATAAAGACTTAAATATTAATTATAAATTTTTTTATTAAAAACTTTTACAATAGAACTATCAAGTAATTATTGTCTTTTGAAAGCATCCCATGATAGTATTATTATTATTAATGTTATGCAAAGATGGATTTTGCTAACAAGTGCTTATAGAGTACAAGTAAAAGATAAAATATTTGTAAATCACAATATATTTTTTAACTTCAATACACTTTTACTAAAATAAAATATTTTTAACACTTTTACATATTTTAAGAGATTATTATCATCGTCTATTGATCACACAAAGAGATTCTTCACAATAAATATAGTTGAAAAATACCCCTCAGATAGTAACAGTTGAAATGCCAAAATCATAAATAAGCAAACCAATGATGAATATACATTGGCTCTTCCATTCTCTACCAAGTTTTAAATGAAAATCACAAAATTTTTTATTTAACCTTGAGAACTCACACTGTTTAAAAAGTTTTTTTTTTTTTTTTTCAATTAAAAATAAATGTAAGAGTGTAAGAGATGAGTCCAATCTTCGGTCATGATTTCCTACAGTGGTTTTGCGGTGTCCCAAAACTACGTTGTTTTGGGGTATTAAAAAAAAAAAAACAACAACAACAACAACAACAGAACAAAACAAAAACAAAAGAAAGAAAGAAGGGACAGAGAAGGAAAGGGGGTCTTCTTTGGAGAGGAGGATTTGTTGGGCTTCTTCTGATCAATCCTCAAGGCTTTTATGGAAGCAGAGATCTTCCAATTCTTTTCGTTCGCTTCATCTATGTCTATGTTGTTGTTTGTACTCTTTACTACAGAATGGAGTGTCTCCTCTGTAAATCATACAAATTTGAATAACCCCAAAAACAAAGATGAAAATTTTGTAAGAGAACAAAAAAATCAATCAAAATATAATGATAATAGATCAAATTAAATTTTGGGTTTAAATTTCCCATATTAGCAAACTCTCTTGGGTCCAATCAAAATATATATATATATATATATATATTTATATATTTTCAATTTCTCAATTTTTAGAGGCCAAAATAAGAAAACATATATAAAATTTTCCCTTTCATATGACTTAGTTTTCTCCACATCCAAAAACAGTAAACAGAAAATAAGATAGCAAAATTCCATCTCCAATTAGTAAGCCCATATTTTGTAGAGCAAAAAGAATTGGACTTTCCCCAAACATACATAGAATTTTCTGTGATTAAACAAAATTTTCCCAGAAAATTTAACTTTCCCATAAAAAAAATTAAAAAAATAAAAAATAAAAAATAAAAAAAGAAAAAGAGAAAAAGAGAAGAACATAAAACAAGGTTCTCAAATTCAAAAGAAGAGAGAGAGAGAGAGAGAATGGGGCAAAGAAGATGTCTTTGTTATCAAACACTTCACATGAAATCTCTCTATCCGGCAGCGAAGGCGGGGCGACTTCGAGGGTTTCGCGATGAGAGGGTAGGGGGTCTCGTTGAGATCGATTTCGAAGGTCAGAAATTGGTACTGGGTTTGGGTAAATCTGCAAACTCAATTGTTAAAGGGAAAAAAAGTTTCGATCCTCCTCCTCTCCTATTCCTCCATCTCCGGCGTCTTCTCTTCTTCTTCTTCTTCTTCCTCCTCCTCCTCCTCCTCTATTCCTCCTTCTCCTCTCTTTCTCTTGCCTCTCTGTTTGTTAGGTTTGGTTCTCAAATGTTTGAGGAGAGAGGAAAAAAAGGAGGAAGGAAAAAAAAAAAAAAAACAGGTAGCAAAACGACTGCAAGGAAAAGGATCCGGACTCAAGAGGAGTGGAGGCACGTGACCCCCTGCCCCTTCCCCAAGAAGAAAAACTTGAACATGCAAGAGACACTCCATAACTAGTAATAAATATCTAATTATTCAAGAATCAACCAACTGAACATGAGTTTTTGCACCAGAACAAACAGGTTCATCAGTGAATTTTAGCAATGGCGCGGGTCATTTATGGGAAGAAATGTGCAAGAAGAAGGGCCGGGCGGTGCTTTTGCTTCTTTGCGAAGTGGTGCCACTTCCTGTTGTGTGTTTAGTGTTTTGATTGATGGAGTAAATAAAATTTATATTAAGTGATTAAAAAATAATAAAAAATTTGATCTATAGTAATTGTAAAGAGCATGAATGCATGACGTTTAAAAATACCAAATAATTTTTCCACCAAAACATAGACATGTCACTCTCTCTCTCTCTCTCTCTCTCTCTCTCTCTCTCTCTCTCTCTCTCTCTCTTCTCCTAACACGCACTCTCACACATACATACGGTACCACTTTTTTTCTCTCACAAACGCACCTCACTTTTATAATAATAAAAATATATATTTAGGCCTAATTTGGGAAGATTAAATAAGTGCACTTTTTAACTTTTTATGAAATATGAGTTGAGTTTGGGTTGGGTTTGAAGTGATGTGTTAGAGAAGTGATGTGACTTAAATAAGATGATGTGACTTAAATAGGATAGTGACTTTTTAACTTTTTGTCTTTTTTCAATCATGTCAAACTTGGCCTTAAAGGATTAAATAATTTGTTTATATCTATTATATTATAATATGTAAAGACGTAAGTTGATATTAAAATTATTTATTGTGTTTTGTTTCAATTTTTTGAATTTAATTTTTAAAAAATTAAGCTTTTTAATTTTTATATATTTTTTTGTTTTTAACGAATATTTTTAAAATTTTAAACAATTTTTTTACATTTTTGAACACATAATACTTAGATTTATTTAAAAAGTAAAATATTTGTTAAAAAAATATTTTAAAAAATCAATAAATACATAAGAATAAAAAATGTGCTAAATTTTAATATTTTTGATATTTAGTGAATTTTTAAAAGATTTTTTCACAAATATTATACTTTTTAAGTATATTTATGTTAGGTGTATCTAAAAATTTTAAAAATATAGTTAAATTGTTAAAAAAAATAGCAAAAATAATATATATATATATATATATGAAAAACAAAAAAATTTAATTTTTAAAAAATGAACCTTGAATTCTGAAACCAAACAAACTGAATCTATGTCTAATAATTTTTATTTACAAAATAAATTTAAATAATTGTATAATTTTGGCACATATAATATTTTGCTTTTTTATTTCTATCTCTATATATAAAGAGCGAATCCTTTTGGACGAAACTTTCGGCCCACCTAAAATTACCCAACTGCCCCTTGGCCTCAGATCATGATCATCATAATCATCACATGGCACGTCATGCCATCTCATATCCAATGTCTCGAAAGTTTGGGAAAAATTACTAAACTACGTTTTTATATTTATTATTATTTTTTTATTTTATGTTCACCTCCTTAAAATTTAAAAAATATATAATTAGCTCCATCCTTTTCATATTATAAATTATACTTATTTTTCTTAAAATTTAAAAAATACACTTTTGATATAATTAAGATTTTAACTTATGTAACACTTACGCCACTTTTCATCATTTGTTAGTTGTGTGAATATTAAAATGTATATTTATCTTTATTTATTTTAGTGTCTACCCGCTATTAGCATTAGTTTAAATATATTTTTTTGGGTAATTAGTTCCAATTACTTTAATCATACTAAAAGAAATATTAGTGTAATTATATTAAAATGTAAGACTAATTGTATTTTCTATCAAAACTTTAAGAGGGTGGAGTGTAATTTAACCTTTATTTTACAATTTTTTAATGGTGTTAATTTTCTTTTAAAGTTTTTTTTTCTTTTAAAGTTTTTAATGGTGTTAATTTTCTTTTAAAGTTTTTAATGGTGCAAAACCAAAAAAAAAACACATCCAAACAAAATATCACATCCAACCCCATAATTATTTCATTTTTTCTCTCACAAACATTCCAACTATAAAAAAACCCAACTATCTTCCCAAACACAAAAAAAAAAATTTCTCCAATAATATCCTACAACTTAAAAAACCTACATAAAAACCCACTTTCCAAACACCTACTATATTTTATTTTTTTCTTCTCGTGGTTTGGATAGTACTTATATTTATATTGATTTCTTTACCTTATCTTATGGTTTACTAAGATTTATTTACAAAGAAAGTTTATTTAACATTTTTATTCCTTAAATTAAAATTTAATATCAAAATTGGGGTTTTGACTCTTCTACTATAAATGGACATTTAAAAGAAAAAAGTTTAGAATAATTATTTTAAGAAAAAAAAATTCATTTTACTCTTTTGTGATTTGAGCCAAGAGCACTTTCTTCCTCTATAATTTAAATATTGTCAGAAAATTCCTATATGATTTTAGACCAAAGTGGAACCGTTAATTCCGTTACACTATAACTGTGAAATGGCTATAATACCCTAAAACCCCATCCCTCCCCCCCCCCCCCCCCCTTTTTTTTGGTTATTTTTTTTTCTCTCATATCACATACACATAATTTCTAATGTTTAATATTAATTCAATTAAATCACAATCATAAACTTTTAATTATTTATTATAATTCCTCTTTTTAATCTAGTTATATTTTAAATCAATCCTTAATTATTATTTATTTTATATTTTAATCTAATTATATTTTATATTTTAGATCAATCTTTAACTGTATTTTATTTTAATTATCATCTTAATCCATATTTGAGGATTGAAGGCAACTCCAATTTTTTATATTTACCTTCATCTTCAATGATTCCAAGCTTCAATACACAGGTATCAAACCCTATCCCTCTCCCCCTATACTATTTTATATATATACTAGCGTATGCCCGTGCCTTCAGGCACGGTGTAAATAACATTAGGATTATAATATAATTGTAATCGCAACACTATTTAAATTTAAGATTAAAATGTAATTATAAAAATATATTTAATAGACTACACTATACAATTCCAAACAAATCAAATATTATTTATTTATTTTTAAATTTCATATTCAATACTGATCTTATTATTTGAAAGATATCAGAAAGACAAATCTACCTATATTAATTTTGTTAAAAATAGATTTGTAGAACTTCAGTTATGCATTTTTAAATTTTTTTAGGTCAAAATATAGGGTAAAAATGTTAAAAATTATCCCTACCATCACATGTTTTTCCTTACCAACTCAGAAGTGTTATGAGTCTTTATAAACAACAAAGATCAAAGCTTGGATCTAATACTTAATGCACTCCTCAACTTGGATTTACTGACAATTTTTCTATTTTAAAAATGTTGTCACTAAAGATGCTTTGAGATATTACTTAAGCCAAATTAAACAGATGCTCAAAATTGAGTTTTGAATTTGGACACATATATTAAATAGATGTTATAAACAGATTTGGGTTTTGAATTTGGACACACATAAGTTTAAAAAATAAGCAGATGCTCAAAATTGGGTTTTGAATTTGGACACATTAAATAGATGTTATAAACAGATTTGGGTTTTGAATTTGGACACACATAAGTTAAAAAAATAAGCATACATCTGTAATTTTACTTAAGCATACATCTGTTTAAAAATCAATATGAGTACAGATTTGGGTTTTGAATTTGTTACTAAGGTTGATTCATGCTTATTATTTTGCTGAGAATGGCAACATATGAATAAACATGAAAAGCTTGACATTAATTTAAACCAGGAATGACCTCTTAAAAAAGCCTTGCATTAAACATGGTGCAAACACTCCTGGAATCCTGGTTTTAGTACAGAAAAAAATATAGACAGATCACTTTCCATTGTTTGGTATCAGAGTAAATGCTGGTTTATGTGAGGAAATTTTCTTCTTCATGATGAAGTAAAAAACTGTTGAGGTTATAATTAAACTGCCACAAATCACTGCACCTGCTCCAAAACCATGAGAAGTTAAGGATCAAGTTAGATTAATCAACTCGCCGACAGAAAAGAAGATACAATAAGAATGAATCATCAAAAAATTGTTCTCTGTTCTCTCAAAATTAATTTTGGGTAAATCACACCAACCAATAGTTTAATGAGGAAGAGATGCTCACCAATTGCTACAAAATTCGGTTCAAGAGCTACTGTTACAGCACCTGCGCACATTACAAATGCCAATTGCTTTCGGATGAAGATAAAAGATATTAATTAGAGCCAACGACGCTACTTATACTATTTTCTACTTTTTTTGTTAAATTACTATGGGCTAAGATTTGAAGTTTTCATCATGAATTATCACAATGAAATAAATTACAGATAAAAGGAAATGACAATAGAAACAAACACGCTCAAGACCAGAATAACATCACCGATAATATGAAACGAAGATCTCACAGGCAATATCAGATCATGCCAAAATAATACATACAACACCTAAAACTACATTCTAAAATTCAAATACAAATGACCATATATTAGTAAATTAATAGAGAAAATTTACCTCAACGGTGACAGGATGAGCTAAGCACCCGAATCAACAGCGTCAAAATTCCCCAAAACAGCTTAATCAAAATCCAATCCTGGCTAGATTTTTGAATGGATCTGTTCAATTTTTTAGGTAAATGGGTTAGTGATGTCAATCTGGAATGGGGATACTTCACTGCAATTACTCTAGCCCACCATGTGCATGTACATGTATTGACTGATTGTAATAGAAATCGAAACAGTAGAGTAAAACAAACCCATTTCCCTATCCCAAGTAGAAATCCAAACAGTTTCTGCAGATTGTAATAGAAATCCAAACAGTAGTTACCTCATAACAACATAAAAAAATAATAAAACAAACCTATTTCCCTATCCCCATTCCGTGTCACAAAAATCTCTATAGCCCTCTTTGTTTCATTAAAATATTTAACACCTCAAAAATAATCCTGCATGATCAGGTATGTGGAAAATTGGTATATGGAGAAAAAGAGAAAAAAATATTGAACCCATAGTTCTTGCAAAGAGTGAAAATTTGAAACTAACCCAGGAAAAAGGTACATGTTTCCTTGGTTGCAGTGGTCAACAAAACAATTATAGTTATATGATTATAATTTTACGAATTTGCATTTAGTAAGTTCCCTAATATCAATGCACCAGGCATTCCAAAATTCTTTAGATAGACATATATATATATATATATATCCACAGATCAGCAAAATGAAGCTAAACCTCACATTTTAAAGTAGAACGGTGAAGCAACTTTAAGGTCAAAAATTTATTATAGCAATGGAGCAAAAGAGTAGAAGGAAATCTAATTTTGAGGCCACCATTTGAAAGATATCAGATGAATTGTTCAGCCTCCAAATTGCTTCCAGTAACTTTAAAAAGAAAAGAAAAGAAAATATAGAAATAAAATAAAAAAGAACAACAAAAACAAATTGAACAAATAATAAGCATGCATAGCTAACCATTTGCAAATATTCAAATGCTTCCATATTCAGATGCAATATCAGGGTAAATTCTTTTGGGTGAAGAGAAGGACAAAAAAATACAAAATAAATTAAAACTGAAGATCATGCTAGAAAATAAGGAAAAGTAAATCCGAATTGGGCTTCCCAAACTGTAAACAGAATCAACTACACTCAATGGAATGTAAGAATTCACCTGCCTACTATTCGTGGGCAAAGACACACACTCACACCATCTACTATTGTCAAATTTTAGTTCCCAAACTGTTCAAATTTTCTGGGTTTTTTTTATTCATCATGTGGGATTCAGAGGGTGAGTTAGTTGGAGGAAGAGACTGCAACAATGGAGTGCTCAATCCCAGCAAGCTTAGTGTGAAGACTGATGGGTTTGAGCAAAGAGGCCAATCTTGGTAAACTTCAAAAAAAATTGCAAACAAAAGATGATCAATTTTATTGCATGAAAATAGTTAGTTACTATATTTTTTATTTATTTTTTAATTTTAGGAAGATGAGCTTATGAATAATAATCTTGTGATTTCTCACATTGAATAGGTATGTTTCAACTGACATCCCAAGTGACTTCTTGATTCAAATTGGAGATTCCACTTTCCACTTACATAAGGTAGTTATTTCTTAGCTCAGAGACACTTTGCACTCTGTTACTGTTTGGTTTCATTTTCAAAATATGTTTTCTTAAAAAATAAATAACTAAAATAAAAACCAGTATAGTGAAAAAAATGAAAAAATCTCTCCAACTCTAAACTTTTGGATTGAAGGTTTCATTAGCAACAATGTGTATTAATATAAATGTCTCTATGAAGTATCCACTGCTTTCTAGGAGTGGGAAGATGAACACAATCATATACGAAACGCGAGACTCAGATTTGGAAAAAATTGTTTTTGATGATCTTCCCGGTGGACCCGAGGCATTTGAGCTAGCAGCAAAATTCTGCTATGGAATTGCCGTCAACAAACATCTCGAACCTAAGATGTGCAGCAGAGTACCTAGAAATGACAGAGGATTTGGAAGAAGGCAATCTCATATTCAAACCGAAGCATTTCCTAGAAGTGTGTGCTATTTTGACAACTGAGAAGAAGCAACTTAGAAGTCTCTCATAGGCAAACTATCAAACATGTTGTGGCCATGGTAGTATCAGCACTTTTCTTCACCCCATTGCCATTCTGCTTCTCATATCTAACTAATGTACTTGAAAAAAAAAATAAAAAGAAGTCACCGAACCCTAGATTACAACTCTGTTGTAATCTCTAAAACCGATACCGAAGCCTAAAACCGAAGCCTCAAATTCTTTTTTTTTTTTTTTTTTTTTTTTTTTAAACTAAAGGCAAAAAAGCTTGAAAAATTACAGCAGTGGAACAGCAAGTGGAGTTCGCAGCAGCTAATGATGTTGTCAATCTTCTTGTCGGTTTGGTTTCTGGATCAAATAATCGAAATTAATCGGAATTAAAGTGGAATTAATCTGTTCCCATTTAATCTGTTCTTGATCATTCAGAATTTTGGAGCAGATAATTGTCAAAATTCGAAGAAGAGAAAAACCCTAAAGCAGAGAGAGACCAAAATTACCTTGCGAAGGGAACAACCAAGGGTGGGAGAGAGGGAACCTTGCTAGTGGTGATGATGAGCAGCGGCGCAATATGATCGCAAGAACAAACTGATTTAATTTCTGCAGATTGATTCACTTAAATTTAATAGAACAAACTGATTTAATTTCTGCAGATTGATTCACTTAAAATCTGATCCAGAAACTGATTGTATTTCAGGGAAAAGATTGATTCACTTAAATTTAATCAGTTTCTACAATCTGATCCAGAAACTAATTGTATTTGGGGGAAAAAAATACAACAGAGAGAGGGAGGAGGACAGGAATACCTTGTGATGAAGAGGAGCGCCGGTTACAATCTGATCGCAAGAACAAACTGATGAGAACAGAGAAGGGAGAGGGATAAAGATAGAAGGGAGGGGAGACGTGGGCAAGCGGGAAGGGAAGTAGAGAGAGATAAGGATAGAATAGAGGGGAGACGCGGGAGAGGAGGAAGTTCACTCTTTCTTTGGGCGGGAAGTATGTGTAGGTATATATTGATATATATTTAAGGGATAATCTCACCCATCTATGTGAATATACAAATCAATCCTGATCCTTGAAATGTCCTAGGACAATTGTGTCTAACACATTTTCAAAATCTGTTCTGCTTTATTATATAGATATAGAATGGTGCTACAGGCCCGAAAACGGGGTGCCCCGAATGTCCCGAATTTTTTTATTTTTTTATTTTTTTTTCAGCAGAAGAAATGAGGGAGGAAGACGAAGGAGGGAAGGGGAAGGGGAGGGGGAGGGGGAAGGGAGGGGAGTGGGAGGAGGAGAAGGGGGAGGAAGGACTGGAGGGGGCCTAAAATATGGAGGAGGAGGACGCGATCGGCGGCGATCGGCACGATCGGAGGAGGAGGACGGCGACGCGATCGGCAGAGGCCGACGATCGGCACGATCGAAGGAGGAGGACGGCGACGCGATCGGCGGAGGCCGACGCGACCTCTCTCTCTTTCTCTCCCTCTCCCTCTCCCTCTCTTTCTCTCCCTCTTCCTCTGCAACTCAGTTGCAGAGGTTCAACAATGGCGGAAGGAAAAAAAAAAAAAAAAAAAAACGGAATGCCCAAAACGACGTCGTTTTGGGCATTCGGGGCATTCGAGCCAACAGTATTCGGGCCCTCAAACATTTTCCATAGATATTATATATTATGTAAGACAGCTCCAATTTCTGATAGTTACCTTGATCTTCAACGATTCCAAGTTTCAATACACAAGTATCAAACCCTATCCCTCTTCCCTCTATACTCGGTTTTAAAAAAAATATATATGTGGATATAGAACCGGTTATAATTAATCTTATATGAGTTATGATATTATTTTATACTCTGTTTTTTTAATATATTTGAAATGGTTTTTATCTTGTTACAAAAAAAAATAAAAAAAATTGAGAGAAAATAGAATCTTTTATATTTGTATATTTTTTAGATTTTTAACATTTTTAGTGACTTTTTAATTATTTTTTAAAAAAATAAATAAAATAAATGACCAATAAAAAAATATACCTGATATATCCTAAATAAGTGCACTTTTTGACTTTTTAGAATAAAAAGTTGAGGAAAAAAATATGGTTGTTTGCGTTAACTTTTTGACTTTTTATGGAAAAATATGTATTAAAAAATTGTATAAATTAGTGTATAGGGAAAAATTAGGATTGTGAGTTGTGCAGCCGTAATTTTTTATTTTTGGTAAATAGTGATAACTTTTTAATTTTTTGAGTAACTTTTTAACTTTTTAACTTTTTGACCACATGCCAAACTTGCCCTTAAATTATACATTTCTATAATGGTCATATTTGCGCAGCACATGTACACCCACCGGTTATAAAATGGGGGAAGTGGGGACGCTCCGCGCAGCAGTGGCTGCTATACGGCAAAATTGACTTATTTTGAGGTCTATTTTGATAATTCGAATCATTCATATTTTAGAATATATTAAGTAGAAGATGCCTGTAAAAAAATTGAATTAATCGAATATCATTTACCCATTCATCCACTGACATTTGTATCTACAAAAATAAATAATAATTGTGAGTTAAAGTATTAAAATGAATATAAATGTGAATGGATGAATGGATAAACGATATCTGATAACTTGATTTTTTGAAAGCATCTTCTATTTGATGTATTTTAAAATGGGAAAGATTTGGATTATCAAAATAGGCCTCGAAATGGGCCCGTTTTACCGCACAGTAGCCGTTGTTGTGCAGCAGGGTCCCCACTTCCTAAAAGGTAGTGTGAATTTTTTAAGGTGCATAGTGCTAGTGCAACGTGTATTTGACGAGTATGGTGAAATTCAAGAAGTATGGGGAATGGTGTGTGGAGCTCTACCTTGGAGTATTTGATTTAGGGCAACCTGTGGATGTTTGAGTATCAAAATTTAAGTTTTATTGAATGGTTAACCGAATTAGTGGATATTGGAGTTTGGGTGACAAATAGTCACTTTGGAATGCTTAGGTATAAGTAGAGTAGCAAGTTTGAGAAGTGTTTTGGAAGGGTTTATAATGTGTGGTAATCGTATGAAGAGTGCAGGAGAGTGCTAAAGAGAAGAACGCAAAAGAAGAGGTGGTTCTGTGGTGGTGGAGATTAGATGGTAGTTACAATGACACCTTCACGCAACCAACCATTGCCATCGGTTTTCGGTAGCTAATAAATGATGCCAAGGCAACCCACTTTAATCATTTATTTCATTTTTAGCAAAGTACATATCACAATATGCGTATAGATTAAGTGATAAGAGTTTTTATTCCTAGATTTATGATTAAGATTTCAAGTTTCTTATGCTTGAACAACAACTTTTTATTAAACACAACTCTTTGATTAAAAAACAAAGAATGGAATTTGATAGACTTCACTAGGAGGGGTTCAAAGCCAAAAGCTACATTTTCTGATGCTGGGATTATTCCGTTGTACTCTTTCCGAGTCTTATTGTTAAGCGTTGTCCGTTTGTTATTATTTGGTCAATTTTTATTCATGCGGGGGATTGTTAGAAAATTTGATTTTTTGGTGACTTTAATGCAATATTAAAGTGGGTGTCAGTCTTCAATTAAGGTAGATTAAAGTGGGTTTAGATTCGTTGTAATAAAATCTTAATGATATGCTATGTACTTGATGAAGTATAAATGTGTAGGATGGGCCCAAGGTCGTTATGTATATTTGATAAATATGAAATATCAATTATGTGCTAGACCATTCAAAGAAATGGCCAAAACCTATAACATCCCATAGAAAATAAGAGCAAGTGAGTACTCAAATTTAGAGAGAATAGGTTTAAAAGAAGCCATTCATAATCACATAAGTATGTTATCATATAAATACACATCATTCATACTAAAGTCTTTATTAAACGAGACAAACCCATTATGGTACTAATCACTTCCCACGTTCTGGTGACTTCCGAATCTGCAAGCGTGGGTAGTTATTAAAACCTACCTAGAGAAGTACAAAAGGAAAAAATAAATAAACTCAACTAAACAAGGACCTCAAGCTCAACCATATCTATGATCACATCTGTAGTCCTCACATGAGTAGATGGTGGAAATGGGACATCCAGAATCACCTGGTCCATAGTCTGGCAAAGAAATCGCTTTTGGGTTTATTTATAGTGACTAGGTATTAACAGAATAATATAGCTTTAAATTTAAATGAAAAGAGCAAGTCAAAATATCCAAAAAGTAGGGCCTAAAACGATTCAAAAATCTGGGAATGACTCACAAAGGTGCCCCATAAGTTGAGGTAGCCTGTATGCGCCTCAATTCTGGATACTGAACCAACCTAGTCTGTCACCCTGTGGGAGAATAGAGAGAGTTACAAACATAACTAGGGAGAAAAGTAGTACCCGTGGTTCAAAAGCACAAGATGAAGGAAGAAGCCTTAAAATCAAGAAGAAGAGGAATATCTCCAGTAGCATGAGGTGAGTCATCACCAATTGCCTCTCAAAACCGAAGCTTCTTGCTAAGGAAATCGAACATTTGTACAATGTAATATTTCATCATCGAGTATTCAACTTGAGGTGCCCAAGTTTTAAAAATTTTAAGTAATTTTTTTACTTTTTTAGATACACCTTACTAAGATGTATCTAAACAGTAAAATATTTGTAAAAAAAAATTAAAAATTAATAAATACATAAAAATATGAAAAATGAACTGATTTTTTTTATATTTTTGGTATTTAGTGAATTTTTTTTCAAAAAAAAATTCACAAATATTATACTTTTACAATTAGGCCTATTTGCATGTATTGCTCTCAAACTTCCAACTCATACAATTTTCGTATCTATGCATCCCAAATCAGATCTGGTGAGACCAAGATACTATCAATTCTTTGTTGAAGTAATGAAAGTAGCTTTACTTTTGAAAAATGAGTATTGTCTCATTAAGTTAGGTCGTCTTCCTTGTGGCCACGCGTTGCTATCATTTATGGACGGGTTTTCTGGGTATAACTAGATTCTGATGGCACCCGATGACAAAAAAAAAGACTGTTTTTACCACGCCGTGGGGTACATACTGTTACCGAGTTATGCCTTTTGGGCTAAAAAATGCTAGGGCTACCTATCAAATGGCTGCGACCACCATCCTGTACGACATGATTCATAAAGAGGTTGAAGAGTATGTGAATGGCATGTTAACTATAAAGTCATTATATATTATTTGTTTCTGTTGTATCCCAAAACAAACAAACAAACAAACAAAAAAAGAAAAAAAAAAAAAAAAGAAAAAAAGTCATGATATATTATAATTTTAATTTTTTAAGGTTCATTTTGAGTAATGCTAGATATATTCTACCAAATGTCTCATATAGGTATGAGACCCACACCATGTATGGATCCCACATTTAGTAAAAATTTTGGTAGAACTTTTAAAATTTCTGGCATTTTTTGTGCATTTTATTTTTATTTTTTCATGTTATTGGTTTCACTACTTTAAGACTTATTCATAAAACATGAATACCAGTGGACGAAATTTTTGGCCTTGCTGAAATTACCTTATTGCCCATTTGGTTGCGATCATCATTATCAAAATTTGGCTGTTTGGTGTAACTTATTATAAGCTAAAAGCTAATAATCAGAAAGCAAAAATTAAAAATACTATTTTCCCAACTTCTAAATAATAAGCTTTTCTCAGCTTATTTAAGCTATTTCTGTCTAAAAAGCTGTAAACAGAAATTACACCAAACAGTTTGACACAGATTTCAAAATTAAAATAAGCTATAATCACCCCTCTAATCCACACCAAACACCCATGTCATCTCATACATATTGTCCCATATTTCAGTTTTATCAAAATTAGTCAACAACCTTTTTATTATATTCTATTTATTTTTGTTAAATTATATTCACATTTCTTGATGTTTAAAAAATATACAATTAGCTCCACATTTTTTTATATAATTATACTAATTTTCTTTAAAATTTTAATTTACGTAACATTTAAACCATTTTTCATCATTCATCATAAATATAGTTTGTTAGTCATATAAATAAAAAAATTATGTTATCATATCTTTTATATTAAAATATATATTTATATTTGCTTATTTCAATGCCTATCCATCATTATCATTAATTTTTTGTTTTAACCATATTAACAAAATGTTAGTATAATTATGTCAAAAGTGTAAGACTAATTATATTTTGGGAAATGACACCATAGTGGTGTCAGAAGAAAAATATTATACAATCATGAAAAATTATATTAAAGTGTATAATTTTTTTTTTTTGTGATCTAGTAATATTTTTCCTTTTACACCATTGTGATGTTATTTTTCTATTTTATATATATATATATATATATATATATATTTTCAAATCTCAAAAGATATGAATATAATTCATCATTTACTTTTTAATGCAATAATTTTTTTTTTTTTTCTATTTCTCTAGGTTTGAATAATACTTAGACGATGTTCGAATCATAAATCTAAGAAGATGTTTGAAATGTTAATGCAATAATTACTGGGTTTTTTTATATTTATTCTAAGTTTAAATAATACTTAGGCAGTGTTTTAAATTATAAATTTGAGAAGATGTTTGAAAATGGTCTAAATACAACTTTATAGTCATGTATAAATTTAATTATTTTACCTTGTTTTACTACTACCAATGTTTGTTTTGAGACACATTATGCTACACACCACGTTATTATTAAAAAAAGGTTACAATTTTTTGTGATATTATTTTTTTTTGTGAAGTTATATTTTTTTTCTTTGCAATAATTATTTATATTTTTTCTTGGGTGAAGCATCAATAAATTTTAAAATGTGATTGCGAACTGTTTAGTCCTCTCTTTTTTTCTTATGAATACAAAGGTCCTATTAAAGTGGAAATTACATAAAAAGGTAGTCACCTATATGTTTGGATTTAATTTTTTAGGGATAAAAGTGAGTTTCTCAAAATGTAAAATTACACATTTTGACAACCCGCACTATAGAAGTTTTGGATTTTTCTTCATTCTGGAATAAATCTCACATTATGAATAAAAACGTAACACTTTAATATAACACTCTAATAACGTAACACTTCAATGTAACAAACTAAAAAACTCCATGGTATATTTTTTCCAAACATAATAACGTAACACTAAAAAAAAAAAAAAAAAATTCCATAGTGTGATTTTTCTAAACGTAACGCTTCAATGTAATACAAAAAAAATAAAATAAAATAAACTCTTTAGTGTACTATTTCCAAATGTAACAGTTCAATCAATATAATTCCAAACGTAACACTCCAATGTGACACACAAAATTACTAAAAAAAACTCTTTAGTGTACTTTTTCCAAATGTAACACTCAAAAATTGAAATTATACATTTATCCAAAACTTACTAAGGAATATTTGTACTTCGTTTGAAATAGTTTGAACAATCCCACATCCTTTTTTTTAGTATTACATTGGAGTGTTACATTTAGAAAAGATGCACTAAGGATTTTTTTGTGTGTTACATTAAAGTGTTACACTTTGAAAAAAGTACACTAATAAATTTTTTTTGTGTGCTACATTAAATTGTTACACTAAGGATTTTTTTTATGTTATATTAGAATGTTACTCTAAGGATTTTTTATGAAATGTTATATTGAAGTATTATTTTTTTTAAAAGTACACTAAGGATTTTTTTTTTTTTTCTTGTTTGGAGTGTTAGAGCATCCACGCCAGCCTCTTCAATTTTTTAGTCAAATTAGAGATGAAAATCATATTTGCTATTTTAGCTAGTCACCCACTATATCAAACTCTATTTTAATTCAATCCTATTAAAATATTATTTTGTTATTGTATTTTTGCTCTTTCTTTTTTTATTATATTAATGAGCAACAGCCAAATAAAATATATATATATATATATATATATATTGCTGTTGACCGGTCCACTGGCCGGTTGACCGGTTAGGCTAATTTTTGGTATTTTCTTCTTCTGCTACAGGCACTCACGAGACATCCGGTGGATATTAGGGAAGACATCTAGGTGGACGACCGGTTTAAAGATTTTGGCCTAGTTTTGCTCTAGAAAATATAATAAAAAAACATGTATCGAATGAACAATGCCTCGACAAAGGTGTTGAGGTACTGTAACAAATTTAATAATAAGTTAATTTAGAAAAAATTTGTTGAGACTGGTGGAGGGAGAATTTGGTGATTTATTAGCTATATTTTGGCTTTTTGTTATTTTGATGATCCTGATGCGGATGCTCTTACATTTGAGCGTTACATTGGAGTATTATAGTTTAAAATTATACATTTAGCCAAAACTTACTAAATAGTTTCTATACTTCTTTGAAAATATTTGAAGAATTACACATCCTTTTGGAATGTTTGAAGAATCGTATATTTCAAGTAATTTTTGTACTCATTTTGAAATGTTTTCCAAATAAAAAAGATTTTCATATAATTATTAATCCAAATTTGATTTTCATACATTTTGTACTTTACCTTTTTAGCACAAAAGAAAAAAATAGAATGAAACATAATAGAAAGAAGGGTATAACCATAAATCTAATTTTTAAATAATATATTAAATCTGCCTTTTCAAAATCATGCGACTAATTGGACTATAAAAAAATCTTCACGACTAAATGAATCATCATTTCTCAATTTGAGATTTATTAAATTTTCCTTTTTTCTTTACTTGATTTAGATAACACTTATATTTTTCATGACTCTTTTACCTTATATTATCGTTTACCATGATTTATTCAGTAAGGAAAATTTGATTTAACATTTTTAGTCCTTAAGTTAAAATTTAATAATCCCATCTGAAAAAAAATAAAGTTAAAATTTAATAACAAAAAATTGTTAATTGGGGTTTTGACTTTCCTATTACAAATGAACATTTACAAAGAAATAAGTTTAGAATAGTTGCTTTAAAATGTTTTAAATTTATAGTTGTTGGCTACATATTTTGTAAAAGTCAATCACAGTTCGACACGTGGCGAAGTAAGGGCAATACAAGAAGAATGTTTAATCTTCGATCATGACCGTACACGTGGCGGTTAATATTGGTTCTTGCGTGGTCTGAGTAGCATTGGATCAGCGAAGAAATACAAGGTGACGTGGGTTCAACGGTTACTCACATTCAAATTCAAATATAGGAGGGAAGCCCAACTGCAAGTAATGACGTAGTGGAACTACTTCTAAGGCAGCATGATCAAGCAATCATGGAGGAGCAGTTCGACGGTTTGAAGTGCAATTCGATGGTCATCCTTGAGGAGTATAAATAGCAGGGAAGCCCCTAGAAAAAGCCCCCAAACTCAGATCCAACAAACCAGTCATTTACTTCATATTTTTCCAGTATTAGATTTCTAGTCTTTACATTTCCTGCACTTTAAATACCTATTATTTACATTCCTGCACTTTAAATTCCTGCACTGCATTTCGTTCATAGGAGTAGTTTCAAGTAGATTGTTGCTGTAAACCTCTACGAGGTTGAGTTTGGATCATTTTAAGTTTTTATCTTAATGAAATACTTCAATTGTTCGTCATTTAACTGTTATTTTGCTTAATTTCTCCTAAGTCAAGCCACCAGTAAAAGTCCTCTTCATTGAGGCTGAAAGAACTAAAACACAATCGTCTGATAATTGGTTGGCAATTATAATTTCTGTAAGGACTGATTGATCCTTGCTGGCACGCTCGCATTTACAAAAATACCCTTCGAAAGCCAAAAAGCCAACATATATTTTTGGCACACCCGGTGGGACTTGTTAAAATGGCTAGACGAAGACGACAAGGAGAAAATGAACGCTTGGAAGAAGACGTAGAAGGAGAGGTAGAAATACCTAATCCAAAGGATAATGTGGTAACACATCCTGTGGAAACTCCAATGTCATCAGAACCTATGGTCGAACAGACCAGTACTTCGGGACAAGAACCATATGCTCATAATATTAGACGAAACCAAGGAATTGGACCATCCACTGTTCCATCTACTCAGCCAACAAATCTATGGGATGGCCTAGTAGATGCTATGGGACAATAATTAATGAACACAATGGAAAGGTGGGCAACATCCTTTTTGGATCGAATGAATAACCACCAACCAACAAACACAAGACGCACAGAGGAAGTTTTAAATATCCCTCAGCAAAGATTGGCTAGAGACAAACAGCTTATGCAAGTAAATGGACATTCTAATAGTCAAACTAGTAATCAGAACTATGAAAGACCATTACCTCAGTCTTGGTATGAACCCATTTCGAGGCCTATAGCAGGCCAAAATGCCTCAGTACTCAACAATGAAGCCACACAAGTTGGTGGATCTGGTCAAGTACAAGAAACTGGCGTAAGAATGGTTACAAATCCCATGTTCGAAGTCATACCTGGCACTAAGGGGTATAATAATCCCTTATTCGAATTTATACCCGGGGGGTGGAAGGTTGGCCTGTAAATGGAAGGGACACAACACCTGTTCCAGCACCTTTCGTAGGTCCTTTCGTAGGACAGGCTCAAAGGGGTTA
>JAPPVO010000003.1:28164694-28328239 GCA_030407325.1 Camellia japonica | reverse complement strand
AAGGAATTTTAGGCATTTTTGATGCAAATCAGTGAAATAGCAAAGAGCCAGAGTGGAGCACCCAAAGGGGACCTCCTTGGTTAACATCAAGAGGTTTTTCCAAAATTGGGAGCAAGCTCTGTAGACATGACCTAAAAGATAAGGGGCAAGAGCTATGTGTTTTTTCAAGACAAGTGCCTTCGCAAGTGGAGCGAACTCAGGCATAATCCTCTGAGATGAGGTGCAAAAGAGAAATTTGCACAACCAGTATAAAATGAAGGAAAATAGTTCTCTGTCTCTCACGGGGCCTTCCCTTTTATTTTCAGCCTTTACGAAGTCACTGTAAGAAGAGTTTAAGGCTGGAAGGGAAATTTGACAGGGAGGTCCGGGTAGTTGGGAGTAAAGGGAGAGCCATGGGGTGAAAGCCCTAAAAGATGGCAAATATCAAGAACGGTGGGGGCCATCATGCCGCACCGAAATTGGAAGAAATTAAAAGCCATATTCCAAAAACATAGAGCAGCAGGAATTAAAAAGGGGTCCTCAGGAATGATGAACCTGGAAAGACGAAGAGCGTCGAGGATGCAGAGCTCCTGTAGGTCATCTTCTCTCGCAGGCACACCCTGTCATACCATTCCTCCCATTCGGTTCTCAATGTCGGCCAGCAGCGATGAGGCCGGGTCATTCTCCAATTGCTCCAGTCAAGCCCTCCTTCGTAGAGAAGAAAGTGATCCTCCAAACGAGGGTATAAAGCTGGGAGTTGGTCAGGGGCCTCCCGAAAGATGGGACCTAGGACGTACTCTTGTTGGTTGCTGTGGCGAGGAACAAAGAGACGTCCATCTATGGCGCTTGACCCACCAGTTGTTAGCTTGGCGATTTCTTCATCAATGCATTTCTTCAAAGCCATGGTAGGGCTGATACGGTCGCCAGCGAGCACTTTCAGCGAGGAAGGATCCATTGATAGCAAGTAGCAAGGAAGAGAGGGTTAACAGAAGATCGGTAGGGTTTGTGTGTTAAAAGAGCAAGTGATTTCAGAGCACGAAACAAAGGGTGTTTAAAAGCTTTTGTGTCTGAAAAATATATTGCGTAAGTCGTTAAGTACTAGAAGTACGAATACGAAGAGTTTCCTTCAATATTGATACTTTTGGAGGGAAAAACACAGCCCAGATACTGAGGTTAGCTTCGAAGTAAAAAATTTGGCTTCGAAGCCAAATTTTGGCGCCAAAAACCAAAAACTACGGCTTCGAAACGGAGAAGCCAGCTTCGAAGCACATTTCATACTAAAAAAAAAAAGATATAAGAATACTCAAGTGTTTGTTTTACTCCGAAAGGTTAAAAGAACCTGTTTTAGGTTTCTTAACGAAGGTAATGTCCTTCGAGGCAAAACTTGAGACTCTTTAAGGATAGGATTTGGTGTTCGAAACATCAAAACCAATGGTTGGTTCACAGAAAAGTTGTATGTGGAACTAAAGCAGCATGAACTGTTGTTCGAAACAAAAGATGGTCAATTTAAAACTAAATTGATCATACTAACCATGGTCAGATGTTGATTATGGTTGAAACAAGCTTTAAGTATAAGATTGCTAGATTCGAAACACTGATTCTGATTGAAAATCAGCCAAAAACTGTTAACTTTATTCCATAAATTGAAAAGTTCATAATTGGTTCTTTGCAGTGTTTCATTTAAGACAATTGAGTCCAGGTTCGAAGGATGAGATTGTTCAGTTCAAAGTCTTGAATGTGCTTTTAAAGGCAAACAGAGACAATGCCGAACAGAGGAAAAGTCTTAATTATATTTAAGCAAAAGTGATTACATCGAATAACCCTATTTGGGTACAAACTCAAGCTCATAAAAATAGGGAATGAAAAAATAACAAGATCATGAAACTTGGTCCAGCTATGATCAATGAATTTCTGTTCTTCTTCATTCTATCCTCTATTTTTTCTAACATTGGCTGCATGAGTTGGTGTGTTCTCACTTCATAAAAAAGCTCCTCAGCCTTTATTTCGAACGCCGTTTCTCTTAGCCCTTGTTCCAACTCATCCATTTCCAAATCATCCCAGTACGCAGAATCCTTATTTTGAAAGTCGTTGTATTCTTCGACGAGGTTCTCTGCTTCATATTGAGAATGAACTCGGAGCGATGAAAGTTGATCCAAGGATTGAGTGATGGCCAAAGAAGTGCGGTGCCAATGGAGAAGTGATGGAAGTTGGTCCAAAAACGTGTGAAATTCTGCTTGAGCAATGGGGTTGAGAACGTGGCCCCAAGTCAGAATATTACAAGCCCATCGAAAGTTCTTAAGGGGAACATTTTCCTCAAGAACATTGAAGGGTAAGTGAGAAAAGGCTGCAAGCAAGAGTTGGGCTTGCTTTTGTTGAGCTGGAGTAGGAGAAGGTGGAGGCTCGTAAGGAGGGAAAACTTTCTCTGCAGAAAGGGTAAGCCTCAACTTCTCTATCCAGGAAAGTTTTTTCGAAGGAGGAGGTATAAGGGCCCCCATTTCGAAAGAAAGAGGAAATTGCGGAGCATTGACACAATCAAGCCAGTCAGAAGGATGAAGCTTCGCCTTCTTGGCTAAAAATGAAGGGTTATACCCTTGTGCCTCTTCTGGACGAGGAACAGATCGTACCATTTTTGTAGGCATGGATGATGTGTACCATGCCACGAGTAGATTGTCCTCTAAACTGCATCGACGGTCGATAGGCATGTAAGGATAAACCACCGAGCTTCGCGCATAAGAAGGAAAGTCTAACGGGTCGGTGAATTCGACAAAGTGATGGTTAATTCGCTCCCTTAATTCCCAGACTCAGGTTCTGACCAGCTTGACCAGCCTAAAGCCCCAGAGGAATTTGAAGCCACAGCCTTATCCCATGCAGAGGATTGTAGAGAGGACCTCCTATGTCCATATTTGCAACCTTCTGAATCAAAGGACTAAGGGCAGTTTGTTCACAAGCCAAGGGTGAATCAGAAGAAGAATTTCCCATGTCCATGTTTGCAACTTTCTGAATCGAAGGATTAAGGACAATATGTTCGTAATCCAAAGGTTGGTAATTTGCAAAGACATCCATGACCTGAATATGGAAAGGCGGGTAAAGGTGGCTAATGAATGCATGGAAGTTCTTTCGAGAGAAAACAACATCATCAGATGACTCTTCATGTACTTGATCAATAGAGAAGAAGTTTGGTTCAGTCATGAAAGAGATATTAGTCCGTTTGATTACTAAAATGGTGGAGATGTTCCGAAGGTCGGAAACGAAATTAATGCAAGTAATCATCAATGGATGACGGTTGTGTTTCCAGAATATAGACTCCATGCACGTTCCAAAAAGCGCGGGAAAAGCTTTGATCCACTAATATCACCAAGTATTGGATATATTAGTGCGGGGGGTAATGTTGGCTACATATTTTGTAAAAGCCAATCACAGTTCGACACGTGGCAAAGTAAGGGCAATACAAGAAGAATGTTTAATCTTCGATCATGACCGTACACGTGGCGGTTAATATTGGTTCTTGCATGGTCTGAGTAGCATTGGATCAGCGAAGAAATACAAGGTGACGTGGCTTCAACGGTTACTCACATTCAAATTCAAATATAGGAGGGAAGCCCAACTGCAAGTAATGACGTAGTGGAACTACTTCTAAGGCAGCATGATCAAGCAATCATGGAGGAGCAGTTCGACGGTTTGAAGTGCAGTTCGATGGTCATCCTTGAGGAGTATAAATAGCAGGGAAGCCCCCAAAAAAAGCCCCCAGACTCAGATCCAACAAACCAGTCATTTACTTCATATTTTTCCAGTTTTACATTTCCAGTCTTTACATTTCCTGTACTTTAAATACCTGTTATTTACATTCCTGCACTTTAAATTCCTACACTACACTTCGTTCATAGGAGTAGTTTCAAGTAGATTGTTGCTGTAAACCTCTACGAGGCTGAGTTTGGATCATTGTAAGTTTTCATCTTAATGAAATACTTCAATTGTTCGTCATTTAACTGTTATTTTGCTTAATTTCTCCTAAGTCAAGCCACCAGTAAAAGTCCTCTTCATTGAGGCTGAAAGAACTAAAACACAATCGTCTGATAATTGGTTGGCAATTATAATTTCTGTAAGGACTGATTGATCCTTGCTGGCACGCTTGCATTTACAAAAATACCCTTCGAAAGCCAAAAAACCAACAATAGTCAATGATTTCTAATGCAAAAAATAATATGTACAAAAATATATATTTATATATATATATTTAAAAACATGAGTTTAATTTCTTTTTCTAAAATTTATAGTTAAATATTTGACCCAATGAGATTAAAACACTTGTAAGATTAAGTATTTTAAAATTTAAAAATGTTTTTATATTTATAGGCAAATTCTGACCCAATAGAAATGTACACCACTTGTATGTTTGCTATTTAAGGAAAAAAAATTTACAAATTTTATTTTAAAATTACAAATTTTAGTCATTAAATTGGGTGTTTGGGATGGGACTATTTTAGTCCATCACAAGCTAAAATAGCTAATAAATAAAATAAAATATTCCATCCCATCACTGTATTTATTTTTTTACACGTCTTTTCATAAAAAGTCAATTAGTCAACTAAAATAATCTATTCCAACCAAGTGCTAAAACCTCATTTGAGAACATGCTATTTTTAGTAACTTGTTAGCTTTTTAGCTAAAATATGAAATAAACCAAACTAAAAAGTTTGTGATGACATTTTGACTTTTAAAAAAAAATAAAAAAATAAAAAAAAAAGATGCAAAAATGAGAGAGAAAATAGAATTTTTGATTTTTTTAAAAATATAATTTGTTGGCTTTTTTGATTTTTTTGGTGACTTTTAAGTTAAAATTCAAACTCCTTAAATGTGGCCTCAATGTAAGTATACATAAAATATCTAAAATGCTCTTTTTTCATTGAGTTTAATGATTAGAAGACAATTTTTCTATCGATTTTACAATGAAAATAAATAAATAGTTTAGATTGAAAACAAATCCAAACTTTAGAGTTTAAACTAATAAAATTAAAAACTTAGGGTTTAATTTGCTATAAGAGTTAAACTCTAGTTTTTTTTTTTTTTTTTTGTAATTTTCCCAAATATATATATATATATATATATATTGTAAAAAGTGTCTTTTATATGATGTATACATATAGATAGTTTGTAAATTTTAGGAATTATAAGATTATGAAAATCTTATTGCAAGTAGATAGAGTAGATTTAATGTTTTTCACGCTTAGATTTCACAAAATCAATTGTTTAGCTTTAATAATAGTTCCCAAGCAAAAAATAAAAAATAAAGATAATAATAATAATAATAATAGTTTAGATAAATTATGATGATAATGGTTGGATAATGGACTTTTTTAGAGTAGCTTTTCTCAAGTTAAAAATATAGAGTTAAAAGTATTCCTCCTTTTTTTAAAAAAAAAAAAATTATTTCTATATTAGAAACCGTAAACACAAGTTATATCAAATACTTTCATATAAATTTCAAATTACCAATAAGAAGAAGAAGAAGAATCAGCTATAAGATGATTCGATAAACTACACCAAATATAACCAATTTCATAGCAATTTTAAATTTTTATTATGATGTATGAATAAAATAGTAAAAGATCTAAACATTAGGTCGATATTTAAAACATGCACCACTAAGAAAAGTTTATATCATAAAAAAGTTACAATTTTTTATGGTAAAAAAATATAAATGTTTATGATTTGTCATGCTACTTTGTGATAAAATTATAAATAATGATTTTATGGTGTGCACTTTAAAGTTGTGAATTGCAAAATTATAACACTTTTTGGTTTTTATTATAACATTTTGTATTGAGAAAAATCATGACTTCTTATGATAAGAAAAATTATGGTACTTTATGGTTAATATTACCAAAAGTTTATGAAAGAGTGAAGGAAATACATATGTTCCATTTTAAAAGTGCATGTAATGGTCTCCTAAACATGTGTTTTTTAAGAATGTTAAAAAAAGTAAAGTTTAACTTGAGATTTTAGATGGAGTTGAAAATGAATGAATTTTTTTTAATGACTTATAATACCTTGAATTTTAAAAATAAACATGCCAATAATTTTTTTTAATTGAATTTTTTTTATTGAGTTGTTGCCAAAATAGTTTTTACTTGTAAATTTTGAATGTTTAAAAAGCCTTACAAATAGGATTTTTTTGGACACAAAAATAAAACATATTCCAATAAATATTTTATATTTTCTAAATATATAAAATAAAAAAATATATATATTTCGCCTCCTTAGAAGAACATACATATTATTTTAGAATGACACCTTTAACTCTTTTATCTATTCTTTAACTCTTTTATCTATTCTAAATATATCTATTCTTTAACTCGTGGACATACCTCATATTGAGGGAATCACATAAAAATTCTTGTGTTCCTGTTAATTTAATTTTTCCGCATTAGTTTTTATTCCCATTAATTGATTTACTTGTAGGAAATCATATATTTTCCCTAACAACTGGTATCAGAGCCAACGGTTTATTTAGGCTTATTTATTTGTGTAAATCAATGGAGAGGAATGCAGATCATATGTCTAGCTTCAATGGAAGCAATTAGGTAACTTGGAAAACTAAAATGGAAGACCTATTATTTTGTAAAGATTTGTATGAACCCATTGAGGGTGATAGTAGCAAACCCAAAGGTATGAAAGATGATGAATGAAATAAGCTTAATCGAAAAGCCGTTAGTGTTATCCATCAATGAATTGATGACAGTGTGTTTCATCATATTGCTATTGAAACTTCGGCACATGATTTATGGAAAAAATTAGAAAGTCTTTATGATAGAAAATCAACCACAAATAAAGCTTTTCTGTTTCAAAAGTTGGTTAATTTAAAGGGTAAATTACACTTACACCCCCTGAGATTTGGGTTTAATACATATCACCCCCTGACGTTTGGGAAATTACACTAACCCCCCTATCATTGTAATTATTTAGATGGAATGAAGATATTGAACTCATACACTCTCTCTTTTTTTGCTTTGCTTTACTTTCTCTTTTTTTTCCCCCTTTTGCTTTACTTTTTTTTTTTTTTTAATGTAATTTTCTCTGTTTTTCTACTAAGAGTTGTTACCTTTTATATAAGCAGGGGGGTTTGTGAAATGAGACTATTAACCACAGAGGTGAGAATTTAATTTCCAAAACGTCAGGGGATGGGTAGTAATTGAATCAAACCTCAAAGGGTGTCAATGTAATTTATCCTAATTTAAAATATAAAGATTGAAGCCCCATTCCGGAACATTTGAATGATATAAAGAGTATTGTCAACCAACTTGCTTCTATAAAAATTGTTTTTGATGATGAGTTGCAGGTTTTGATGCTACTCAGTTCTTTGCCTGAAAGTTTGGAGACTTTAGTTATAACGGTTAGTAATTCGGCGCTTAATGGGGTTGTCACAATGAGCCAAGTCACTAGTAGCTTGTTAAATGAAGAAACTAAAAGAAAATCAACGGGTTCTTCTCATTCGGAAGCATTTGTTGTAAGAAGCCGAAGCAAAACAAGGAAGAGGTGTGAAGCTCATCATGGTCATGATCAAAACCGTAACAAATCAAAAGATGGTTCTTTTTCAAAGAAAGACATTGAATGCTATTATTGCCATGAGAAATGGCACATGAAGCGAGAATGCCGAAAGCTCAAGAACAAGAAGAAAAGGTATGACAAAAGTGTGGATAAGAAGCAAGAAGATACAACGATGATCTCATGGTTGTTTGTGAAGATAATTGTATCAATTTTGTCGGCCAAGAGAACAATTGATTGATTCCAGTGCTTCTTTTCATGTGACTTCGCGAGTTGATTTCTTCACTACCTATACCAAAGGAGATTATGAGTGTGTTCGAATGGATAATGAAGATTTGTCCAAGATTATTGGCATGGGTGATGTTTGCTTAGAAATAAATTTAGGCTGCGAGTTGTTGCTTAAAGATGTGAGGTATGTTCCCGACATTCGCCTCAATTTGATCTCTACTGGGAAGCTAGCTGATGAAGGCTACAACAACAAATTTGGTGATGGAATATGGAAGCTCACAAAGGATTCTTTGGTGGTGGCTAAGTGCAAGGTGACTCATACACTTTATTCGATGCAAAGAAAAATTTGTAAAGGTGTTGTCAATGCACTTGAAGATGATACTTCTACCAAATTGTGGCACAAGCGGCTTGGCCATATAAGTGAAAAAGGGCTACAAGTTTTGTTCAAGAAAGAGCTTCTACCTGGTTTGAAAGGTACATATCTTAAAACTTGTGTTCATTGTTTGGCGGGTAAACAACATAGAGTTTCTTTTCATAAAAATGTTGTTTCTAGAAAAGAAAATATTTTGGAGTTGATTCATTCGGATGATTGTGGTCCTTTGAAAGTTAGAACACATAATGGTGCACTTTATTTTATTACTTTCATTGATGATTATTCAAAGAAAGTTTGGACTTTTATACTAAAAACTAAAGCTCAAGTTCTAGATATATTTAAGCTTTTTTAGGCCATGGTTGAAAGAGAAACAGGGCAAAAATTAATGTGTATCCGATCAGACAATGGTGGTGAATACATTGGGCCATTTGATGAGTATTGTCGCAGCTAAGGTATTCAGCACCAAAAGACAGTTAAGAAGACTCCTCAACAAAATGGCGTTACCGAGAGGATGAACCGCACCATTGTGGAAAGAACAAGGTGTTTGCTTTCACATGCTAAATTGCCAAGATCCTTTTGGGGTGAGACAATGACGACAACAGTTGACGTTATCAATTTGCTCCTTCTTATCCTTTGAATGGTGATGTTCCCGAAAGAGTTTGGACCGGCAAAAATGTGTCTTATGAGCACTTGAGAGTGTTTGCTTGCCGAGCTTTTGTTCACATTCCAAAACATGAGAGGTCCAAGCTTGATAGCAAGTCAAAACAATACATTTTTCTTGGCTATGGGTGTGATGAATTTGGTGTTAGATTATGGGATCCAATCGACAAGAAAGTTATTTGAAGCTGTGATATTGTGTTTCTTGAAGACCAAACAATTGAAGACTTTGGCAAAGGTGATCAACTAGAGTAAAAAACTAGTGATCTCATTGATATGGATCCATCTTCTTCATCTTCAGTCGATGATGAAATAAGGGGAGATGTGCAGCCACCTATTGAAAATATGGAGGATGATACTAATCCTAATGAAGTTGAGCCAAAAATTGAAGAAGAGCATCCAGCTCAAGAACCGCCACCACAACTTGAGTTGAGAAAATCTATAAGGGACCGGCAACCTTCAAGAAAGTATCCTCCCAATGAATTTGTGTTGATTTCCAATCAAGGAGAGCCCGAGAGCTACCAAGAAGCAATTGAGCATGCAAAGAAAGGTGATTGGAAAAAGGCTATGAAAAAGTAGATGAATTCCTTACTTGAAAATCACACTTATGATTTAGTGAAGTTGCCTAAGGAGAGGAAAATTCTAAAAAATAAGTGGGTCTTCAAATTGAAAAATGATGGCAAGAATCTGAGGTACAAAGCACGTCTTGTTGTGAAAGGCTTTGGGCAAAAGAAATGCATTGGCTTTGATGACATTTTCTCACCGGTTGTGAGGATGTCTTCTATTCGACTTGTACTTGGCATAGCATCAAGTATGAACCTTGAAGTTGAGCAACTTGATGTGAAGACTGCATTTCTTCATGGTGACCTTGAAGAAGAAATTTACATGGAACAACTGGAAGGTTTTGTAGAGAAAGGGAAAGAGAAATTTGTTTGCAAATTGAAGAAAAGTTTATATAGCCTCAAGCAAGCCCCGCGGCAATGGTATAAAAAATTTGATTCTTTCATAATGAATAATGGTTTTTCTAAAACCACTTCGATCATTGTGTATTTGTGAAAAAATTTCCAGATGACAAATTTATTATTCTTTTACTTTATATTGATGACATGTTAATTGTGGGTTAAGATTATACTATGATTAACAAGTTGAAGTTAGAGTTGAGCAAGTCTTTTGCTATGAAAGATTTGGGGCCGGCTAAGAAAATACTTGGTATGAAAATTGTTTGTGATCGCAAAAATGGGCTGATTTGGTTGTCTCAAGAAAGCTACATTAAGAAAGTGCTTGAGAGGTTCAACATGGATAAAGTAAAGCCGGTTGGTTGTCCACTTGTGGGTCACTTCAAGCTTAGTTCGAATCAATGTCCTACAAGTGAGAAAGAGAAGGAAGAGATGCAGAAAATTCCTTATGCTTCAGCGGTTGGTTCTTTGATATACGCCATGGTTTGTACAAGGCCGAATATTGCTCACTCCGGTGGTGTGGTGAGTCGTTCTCTCTAATCCGGGTAAAGAACATTGGGTAGCGGTAAAATAGATTTTAAGGTATTTTCGAGGGACTTTGAAGGTGTGTTTGTGTTTTGGAGATGGTAAGCCGATACTTGATGGGTTCACGGATTCTGACATGGCCGGTGATGTTGATTCTAGGAAATCTACTTCGGGATATTTGATGACTTTTGCAAGGGGAGTTGTGGCATGGCAAATCTAAATTACAAAAATGTGTTGTTCTCTCAACTACCGAAGCTGAATTTATTGCCATTACAGAAGCTTGTAAAGAAGAGTTATGGTTGAAATTTTTTTTATAAGAGTTAGGTTTGAAGCAAGAAAGGTATGTGCTTTATTGTGATAGTCAAAGTGCTATTCATTTAAGTAAAAATTCTACTTTTCATTCAAGATCAAAACACATTAATGTGAGATTCCATTGGATTCGTGATGTGTTAGATTCGAAATTATTACAACTCGAAAAAGTTCACACTGATGATAATATTTCTGATATATTGACTAAGACTGTGTCGAGGGACAAACATATGAAGTGTCGAACTTTGGCGGGTATGATTGATGTCTCTACCTAAGTTGGTAAGAGTAAATTGTTGGGTATACCTCCTTATTGGAGTATGGTACCTAATTGGTTTATTAAAATATTTAATTTGGTTTGGTATTGGTTATAATATATTTTTAATATATTATATTTGACTTTTGGAGACCCAATGAGTATTTAATATTCAATTTGGTAGCAAGTAGGGTTTTGAGAAAAAGACCCATAAATATTGTTTAGTTTTCAGTGAGAAAGAAAAGGCTGCAGCAGTGAATTGTTCTTCCGTGGGATAGTGCTTGGGTATGATTTGTTGGTGAGATTAGTGCTTGTCAATTTGGTGGGTTGGTTCTCAAAGTTCAGCTTGCTGTGAATTCAATTCGGTGGAATTTAATTTGGTGAAGCTATTTTTTATTCGGATTTGTGGTCTTTTTCAACTTTGTTTCGAAGACAATTTTGTTCATCTATTTGGTGAGGTCTTTCCTCTTATTTATTTGTGATTATTTGGAATTCACCTAAGGGTAGTTTGTGAAACCATTCGTGTCTCGTTTGTAATTATTTGGAAGCTTTTTGGTTGATAATGGAATCAGATTTCGATCCCGTGGACATACCTCACATTGAGAGAACCATGTAAAAATTCTTGTGTCGCTGTTGATTTAATTTTTTCACATTAATTTTTATTCTCATTAATTAATTTACTTGTGAAAAATCATATGTTTTCGCTGACAGAAAGTTCGAATTCAACTTACTAAGATGAAATAGTGGTGCTCTTTATGTTCATTTATTTTGTAATTTTTTTTTTTTTTTTTGGATAATATTTTTGGTTTTTTCCCTTCAATTTCCACGGTCCAAATAAGAGATAATCAATTTCTTTTTGATAGTGCTTGCCATCCATTGATTGCAACTTTGGAAATTTTTTAATCACTTGCTTTCTATTCCCCTTTATTTATTTATTTATATTTTAAAGCCTTTGAAAAGATTCTAATACATGATGCTTCATGTTGTGAAAATTGATCGCCGGTAAACAATTGGCATAACTAACCTTTGTGTGTGCATGTATGATTGGATGAGTTTAATAAAAGTTAAATTTATTGGAATGGCAATTAACTGTTTTGGTATTGTTTTTGTTTTTTCTATTTCGTTTTGAGGACTTATGTGTAGATCTTAATAAGCAAATTTATTATCCAATAAATCATGTGATAATTAACGATATTTTTCATCAAATACTATTAAAAAAATATTACTAATTATTAATTTTTAGCGACAGTTTAAAAAATTTGTTACAAAAAAGTTACTAAGTATAAGTTTTAGTGATAGCTTAAAAAAATAGTCACAAAAAAAGTTACTAATTTTAACTTTCAAAGACAATTTAAAAAATTCGTCACATAAAAATATCACTAATAGTAAATTTTAGTGACAATTTATAATAATCGTGACAAAAAAGTCATTAATTGTTAATTTTTAGAGACAAATGTAAAAAAAGTCACAAAAATTATTTTTAGCAACTATTTTATTTGGACTAACTTTCAATAGAACTTAATGAAAATTAAGTTCAATTATTAGAATTTATTGGTAATTTATCCTTTTTTGTGTTTTTATAAACAATGATATTCAAAAGTTTGAAAACATCCATTATTTATTTTTGTGAATAAATAATTTTAAAAAATTAAAAATAGTTTTTAGTATTTCCAAAGAGGTAGATTGTTAATATGCACGGATGACTTAGGTGTTGAACATGGAAGTTCCATTATAGGATAGTTTCTCATGTTTTACTCTTATGGGGGCATAAGGTACTCGGCATGAGTTTAACAGATACCTGTAATTTATGGGTAACATTCGAAATTTATTCATATTCACAAGGTCCAATATGTCTCCACAGAGTTGATAAGAATTTTAAGTTCAACAAAATTACGTATTCAAAAAATTTATCCAAAAAATTATTCAAAAAGTAAATCGATGGATTACATTAATTGTAAATATGATTCGCATCCCACTAATATTAAATCCATACCATGCACCTCAACTTTGAGATAAATTTCAAAATCATTGATCATGATTGTTAACATTTTTGTATTTTATTTTCAAAAGAGTTTACCATGAAATGTCATCTTTATAAACAGGGACGTAGTCAGGATTTTAAGATAGAGGGTCAAATATTATGTATATCCAACTCCAACTATATTTACATTTTTATATATTCTAACTAACATATCACTCGTGCTATGTACGTCATAAAATAATATATTATTTAATAAAAATATGATAATTATATTTAATTTTTTTATATTATGTAAAATAAAAGTTAAATGGAAGTTAACCAAGCGAGATTTTCTTAATTGTTTAAAATTAAGAAAATCAAAAAAATTAATGTGAGATATTGATCATAAGATTTCTCACTAAAAATCTCATTTTGCTTATATAATAGGAGTATAAGATTCACTTTATGCAAATAAAACAATTCACTTTTTTCTTCTTTTCTCAATGTGAGATTATAAAATAAAAGTTAAATAGAAGTTAGTTAATGGAGATTTTCTTAATTGTTTAAAAGTTAGCAATTGTTTGGGTAGGAAGTTTATTTCGAATCAAGCAATATTAGCCGTTTGATCTTTAATTAGATTAATTTTTAACATATTTCGAATCAAACAAAGTTAACCAATATATTTTGATAAAACCGTTAAAATCGCAACTAAACTAGCGAATTAGTCAAACCGAAAATTGCTCACCCTATCGGCTAGGTCAAATGACTAACCAACTTATATAAAAATTAATTAATTAAAATTTTTAAATTTTATTTTAATTTTAAAATTTAAACTGTCTTGAATTAAAATATACACAACACTACAATATTAAATGGGAGTATAAAGTTTATATAGTAAAACAACTCATTTCATTCCTCATTTTCCTGATGTGGGATTATAAATTTGGACGAGAAATTCATTTATAATCAAGCAATCTCAGTTGTTCAATTTTTAATAAGGTCAATCTTAGTTTATTTCAAATCAAACAAATTTAAGCAATATATTTTGATTAAACAGCTAAAACCGTGGTTAAACCAGTGAATCAGTCAAACCGGAAACAATTCAACCTAGTCAGCTAAGTCAAAAGACCAACCAATTTACAACAAAATTAATTAATTAAAACCTTTAATTTTTTTTTAAAATTTAAATCATCTTGAACTGAAACATGTACAATACTATAATATTAAATAAGAGTATAAGATTCACTTTATATGAGTGAAACAATTCACTTTTTATTTATTTTCTCGATGTGGGATTGTAATTATTTTAAAGTTAAATATTATGAGAGTTTCAAAATCTCATACAAAATTAGTTTTAAAATTAAAACGTCTATGTGAGATTGTAAAATAAAAGTTAAATGGAAGCTAACCAATGGAGATTTTTTTAATTATTTAAAATTAAGAAAATAAAAAAAATGGTATTGATTATAGAGCTTCTCACTAAGAATCTTCTTTTACTTATGTAAATGGAAGCATAAGATTCACTTTATATAAGGGAAACAATTCACTTTTTCTTTCTTTTCCCGATATGAGATTGTAAAATCTCTATATATAAGGAAAATGGACTTTTTAGTGAGAAACCTTCCAAGAGCTCCAAACCCTCATTCTAATTTTCTAGATTTTCTTAATTTTAAATAATTACTTTTATTTGATAATCCCACATCAGGAAAAGAAGGAAAAAAAATGAGTTGTTTACTCATATAAAGAGAATCTTATACTCATATCCCATTTAGTGAGGAGTCTTGTGAGAGTTTCAATATCTCATACTGATTTTCTTGATTTTCTTAATTTTAAATTCATTGGTTAACTTTTATTTAAAAATCTCATACCGAAAAAAGAAAGAAAAAGTGAATTGTTTAGGTTGGAATAGAGTGAATTGTTTCGGTTTAGGTTGATGGTTCACCAAACTATACGTTGAAAATATGCCTCTCTAGTAGGAGATCAACTTATATAATTTAAAAGCTTTTTTTTAATAATTAATGTTATTATTATTATTATTATTATTATTATTATAAAAGCGTTTTGAAATTTGGAGGCCGTCACCCATCCCCCTCAATTGGGTCCATCTTGCTTGCATGGCTACAATTAATTATATTTTTAAAATAATATTTTACTCCAAATGCAATGATGCAAGTTAATTCCACGATTATGAACATGGATGACAATGTAACAACGCACATGTCGGAGAGGAGAAAATGTCAATTAATTCAGTTTGATTTATTTTCAATTTTTATTAACAACATTATGAACAAATTAAAGTTCGATTTACTTTGAGCGAGACTATCATTTATAATCACGTAATTTGATTATATTTAATTTTTAAAAATAAATAATATATATAATTTTATAAATAGATCATATATTTTTATTAAAGATAAATATATTGAAATTACATGAATATGACTTTAGAATGAATTTGATTTTTTTTTTTTTTAATACGCATATGAGTTTACAAAATGATCGAGTATGATAAATTCACCAACCTAAATTATGCCTCTCTAATTCCCGTTGACTAGCTTTCATTTACCTTTTATTTTACAATTCCACATCGAAAAAAGAAAGAAAAAGTGAATTGTTTCACTTATATAAAGTGAATTTTATACTCCCATTTATATAAGCAAAAATAGATTTTTAGTAAGAAACCCTATGATCAATATCTCATACTCATTTTTTAGATTTTCTTAATTTTAAACAATTAAGAAAATCTCCATTACCTAGCTTCCATTTAACTTTTATTTTACAATCCTATATAATTTTGATTTTAAAAATAATTTTGAATATTTAACTTTAAAATAATTACAATCCTACATCAAGAAAAGAAAGAAAAAATGAGTTGTTTCAGTTATATAAAGTGTTACAATCCCACATTAGGAAAATAACGAAAAAAGTGAGTTGTTTCGCTTATATAAAATGAATCTTATAAAGAGAGTTTTAAGGAAGAAACATTTTAGAAGCTCTAAACCCTCATTCTAAAATTATTGAATTTTCTTAATTTTAAACAATTAAGAAAATTCCTATTGGCTAACTTTCATTTACCTTTTATTTTACAATCCTAAATTTGGGAGGGGGGAAGAAGGAAAAAGTGAATTGTTTCATTTATATAAAGTGAATTTTATGCTCTAATTTATATAAATTATTGAAATTTCTTAATTTTAAACAATTAAGAAAATCTCCATTGGTTAGCTTCCATTTAATTTTTATTTTACAATCTCACATCGAGAAAAGAAGAAAAAAGTGAATTGTTTCACTTATATAAAGTGAATCTTATGCTCCTTTATATATAAACAAAAGAAGATTTTTAGTGAGAAACCTAATAATCAATATCAATTTTTTTTTTTTTTTTTTTTTTTTTTTTTTGTATGTTTAAGAACACATGTACAATACTCTAGCATATCACCCATGCTCAATACTCTGCAATCCAATATGTATATCCATTTAACTTTTATTTTACAATCTCGCATCATGAAAAGAAGGAAAAAGTGAATTATTTCACTTATATAAAGTGAATTTTATGCTCCCATTTATATAAGCAAAAGAAGATTCTTAGTGAGAAACCTTATAATCAATACCTAATTTTTTTAATTTTATACAATTAAGAAAATTTCCATTAACTAGCTTCCATTTAACTTTTATTGTACAATCCCATATTGACGTTTTGATTTTAAAAATAATTTTGTAAGAGATTTTGAAACTCTCATAATAATTAACTTTAAAATAATTACAATCTCACATTGAGAAAAGAAATACAAGGTGAGTTATTTCACTTATATAAAGTGAATCTTATACTCTCATTTAATATTATATTATTGTGCATATTTCAGATTAAGATTGTTGAAATTTTAAAATAAAATTTACATGTTTTAATTAATTAATTTTGTTGTAAATTGATTGGATTTCAGATTAAGATTGTTGAAATTTTAAAATAAAATTTACATGTTTTAATTAATTAATTTTGTTGTAAATTGATTGGTCTTTTGACTTAGCCGATTAGACTAAATCGTTTTCGGTTTGACTAATTCACTGGTTTAACCACGGTTTTAGTTGTTTTATCAAAATATATTGCTTAGATTTGTTTGATTTGAAATAAATTAAGATTGACTTTATTAAAAATTGAACGACTGAGATTACTTGATTAGAAATGAACTTTCTGTCCAAACAATTGTTAACTTTTATTTTACAATCCCACATTAGGAAAATGAGGAAAAAAATGAGTTGTTTCACTATATGAACCTTATGCTCCCATTCAATATTTTAGAGTTGTGTATGTTTCAGTTCAGGACAGTTTAAATTTTAAAATTGCAATAAAATTTAAAAGTTTGAATTATTTAATTTTTGTATAAGTTGGTTGGTCTTTTGACCCAGTCGATAGGGTGAACTGTTTTCGGTTTGACTGATTCACTGGTTTCACTGTAATTTTAACGATGTTATTAGAATATATTGGTTAAATTGTTTGATTCGAAATAAATTAAAGTTTGACTTAATTAAAAATTAAACGGCTAAAATTGCTTGATTCGAAATAAATTACTGCCCAAACAATTATTAACTTTTAAACAATTAAGAAAATCCTTATTGGTTAAATTTTATTTAACTTTTATTTTATAATCCGACATCGAAAAAAGAAGGAAAAAGTAAATTGTTTCATTTACATAAAGTGAATCTTATACTCCTATTTATATAAGTAAAATTAGATTTTTAGTGAAAATCCTTATGATCAATATCTCATACTATTTTTTTTTTCTTAATTTTAAACAATTAAGAAAATCTCAATTGAATAACTTTCATTTAACTTTTATTTTACATAATATAAAAAAATTAAATATAATTATCATATTTTTATTAAATAATATATTATTTTATCCCGTGCATAGCACCGGTGATATACTTGTAAAAGATAAATGGAAGTTAACTAATGGAGATTTTCTTAATTGTTTAAAATTAAGAAATTTCAATAATCTATATAAATTGGAGCATAAGATTCATTTTATGTAAATGAAACAATTCACTTCTTTCTGTCTTTTTTTTCTTCTCGATGTAGGATTGTAATTATTTTAAAGTTAAATATTATGAGAGTTTCAAAATCTCATACAAAATTATTTTTAAAATCAAAATTATGTTGGATTGTAAAATAAAAATTAAATGGAAGCTAGTCAATGAGGATTTTCTTAATTGTTTAAAATTAAGAAAATCAAAAAAATGAGTATGAGATATTGATCATAAGCTTCTCACTAGAAATTTCCTTTTGCTTATGTAAGTGAAACAATTCACTTTTTCTTTCTTTTTTTCCAATATGGGATTGTAAAATAAATGGTAAATGAAAGTTAGCTAACGGAAATTAGAGAGGCATAGTTAGGTTAGTAAATTTATCATACCCGATCATTTTGTAAACTCATATGCATATTTAAAAAAAAAAAAAAAATCAAATTCATTCTAAACTTATGTTCATGTGATTTCACTGTATTTATCTTTAATAAAAATATATGATTTATTTACAAAATTATATATATTATTTATTTTTAAACATTAAATATAATAAAATTACGTGATTATAAATGATAGTCTCGCTCAAAGTAAATCGAACTTTAATTTCTTCAGAATGTTGCTAATAAAAATTGAAAATAAATCAAAGTTAATTAACTGACCTTTTTTCCTCTCCGATATGTGGCTTGTTACATTGTCATCCATGTGCTCATAATCGTGGAATTAACTTGCATCATTGCATTTGAAGCAAAATATTATTTTTAAAATATAATTAATTGTAGTTATGCAAGCAAAATGGACCCAATTGGATGAGATGGGTGACGGCCTCCAAATTTCAAAACCATTTTGTTATAATAATAATAACATTAATTATTAAAAAAAGCTTTTAAATTATATAAGTTGGCCTCCTATTAAAGAGGTATATTTTCACTGTACAGTTTAGTGAACCATCAACCTACTATGATAAAAGCTTCCAACCTAAACAATTTACTTTTTCCTTTTTTTCCGATGTGAGATTTTTAAATAAAAGTTAGCCAATGGAGATTTTTTTAATTGTTTAAAATTAAAAAAAAAAATCCAGAAAATTAGTATGAGATATTGAAAATCTCACAAGGTTACTCACTAAATGGGATGGAAGTATAAGATTCTCTTATATGAGTAAAACAACTCTTTTTTTTTTTCCTTCTTTTCCCTATGTGGGATTATTAAATAAAAGTTATTATTTAAAATTAAGATAATCAAAAAAATTAGAATGAGAGTTTGAAGCTCCTAAAAGGCTTCTCACTAAAACGTCCCTTTTACTTTTATATATAGATAGATAGATTTGAAAATTACAACGTATCAAAATATATCAAATAGTTAATATAAACCAAGATACTTTCTAAAAAAAAAAGACAAAAATTAATAAATCAAAACTAAATAATTTTTTTTCTTCAATTACATCTATCAAAATTGAACCTGGCATCCTTTTTTATTACGGAATTCATCTATAATTGAATTTGTACTAATTGTTTTAGCGATTTCCTTCTCAATTTACGGAATTAGTTATTGCGTTCTAATCTTATCACTTATTTTATATTTATTTTAGTCAAAGTAAATAATATTTTACTAAACATATATACTATATATGCATAGATTATGGCAAATACAGGGGCCATGGCCACCTTTGGCCATAAGGTGGCTCCATCTCTGCTTGTAGATGTGGACATTAATTTGGCAACGTACAAAGGGTGATAATTGTACACTAAAATGCATATATGAAAAGGAAAAGGGTGTGGCTGCGTGGGATGTACATTAATTATTGTTGTGCAGCTAACTTTATAATTTAATAGATTTCTTTTTTATTTTAGCTCCATACATATTACAGATAATTTTGAAATGTACAAGTGCATACTGTATACACTTGTGTAAATTTTTCTTCCCTGCTTATAGATGTGGACATTAATTTGGTAACAATACAAAAGGTGATACTTGTACCCTAAAATGCATATATCAAAAGGAAAATGGTGTTTGCAGAAGCAAAACTGAGGGAGGATTAGGCATTAGAAAGGTTAGGGACCATAATGCTACTCTTCTTACTAAAATTTGGGTGGAAATTTCTGAGTGAAAGATCTAAACTTTGGTGCCAATTCTCCATTCTAAATATTTGCATCACAACAGCTTCTATAATTGGCCTCAGAGATCTCAAGCCTCTCACATTTGAAGAAGCATTTGCAAACTAGGGATACCCTCAGACGCGGGGTTAAATAGGTTGTTGGTAATGGTGAAGATATTTCCCTTTGGAATGATTGGTGGTATAGTACTCAACCCTTAGCTCAAACAAACACCACCTACCAAACAAATGACTTTGACAAAGTTAAACTTATCTTAGATGAGGAAGGAAATTGGAACATTGAAAGCCTTGCAACCCTTGTAACTCCACATGACCGTACTGAAATCCTTAAAATATACAGACCCAGATTTGTAACATTCTCAGATACTCCTACTTGGATTGGATCCACCTGTGGTAAATTCTCTACTACTTCTGCTTTTAAGATTATTACTAATTCTGTTGTGGATGGCAGGGATTGGCTCTGGATCTGGAAAATCAAAATCTCTCAAAAACTGAAATATTTTCTCTGGCTTATTCTAAGAGGCAGATTGTTGACCAATCATTTGCGCCTTGTGAGAAATTTGACCTCATCAAATTTATGTCCTAGATGTGGACACTCTAGTGAAGACATGCAGCATCTTCTTTGAGATCGTGCCCACTCTAAAGAACTTTGGATTCACATTCAAAACAACTCTTGGTGGGAGAAAGGATCGGTTCAGCCCCTGTTTGATTGGGTGTCCTCTAACATGAAAAGCAAAAAAATTTTGTCTGGCTCAAAATGGTTTCTGGTTTTTATTGTTACCCTTTGGCAGATTTGGAAGGATTGCAACAAAATGGTTTTTGAACACACAATGAACCCAATCCATAACAGCCTTAAGATCATTAGAGATTATGTCCATGATATTGATGATGCTTTTGAATCTTCTCTCCACCCCCAATTCTCTATTAAATGGTGCTTTCCCACTGCAGGTACTCTTAAACTCAATATAGATGGTTGTTCAAAGGGTGACCCAACCCAAGCAGATTATGGAAGACTTTTGAGAGATGAGACAGACACTTGGGGCTACTATGGCAAACTGGGCCATTGCACAAGCCTGGAAGTAGAAATTTGGGCAATATATCGAGGACTCACCATCTTGTTCCAGAAAGGGGTTACCAATGTGGTAGTCGAAACAGATTCAAAACAAGCCATGCACCAAATTCAACATGGGCCACATCCAAATTCTCCTCTCAAAGCTCTCATTAAAGATGCTAAATTCCTCCTTCAGAGATGTCACTGTTCTCTCCTCCACACCTTGAGAGAGGGCAACAGAGTAGCTGATAGGTTAGCTAATTTGGGAGTAGCCCAGGAGGAACATGTAATGATTCTTGAGGATCCTTCTACAGAAGTCACAGCTCTCCTCATTGATGACATGACTGGAGTGTCTGTTGAGAGGGTCTAACCCTCTCTGGTTGTTTTTCCAAACTCATTTTCTCCGTTGTTAGCTTTAATTTCTTATGAAAAAAAAAAAGAAAAAAGGAAAATGGTGTGCCTACATTGTAGCAGGTACATTAGTTATTACTGTGCAGTTAACTTTATAGTTTAATGGATTTCTTTTTTCTTTAGCTCAATATACACTGTGGACAATTTTTAAGTGTGCAATTACATACCATATATATTTGTGTAAGTTTTTATAAATATACGTCAGTTACTTCATAAAATCGAGTAAATTTTTACAAACATTCATAAATTAACTCATAAAAATTTAAAAAATCACAACTTATATATATTTATAACAATTTTATAAAATAACTTATATATATTTATAAAAACTTCCATAAACATACATAATATATATCTTATAGACCCAAACACTTCACATTATATATATAAAAATATATTAGTAAAAGTGAGTAATGCGACGAATCGAGGATGAGATATTGGGCTAACTTTTTATCTTTTAGTGCCTTGTTTCGTCAAGTGTGTTTGACATTTGTGCTTCACATTATATATATATATATATATATAAATATAAATATACTTGTAAAAGTGAGTAATGCGACGAATCGAGGATGAGATATTGGGCTAACTTTTTATCTTTTAACGCCTTTTTTGGTCAAGTGGGTTTGGACACTGTCGCAACTTAAACCGTTTCATTTGTCTTTCTAATAGGAGACAATGAATCTCTAATTTGTCATTTCCACTTCTTTTTTTTTTTTAAATTTGAAATGAGTTATTTCCGGTTGAAAATTCAGCTAGTCCAGATAATTATACTGCGTTTCATTGAGGGATTTAGAAAGAGATTTAGAAGAAAAAAAAAATATAAAATTAGGTAAAATATAAACATATTTTGTTCACATTTCACTTACATTTTTCATTTCCCATTTCAAATCTCCCAATTAAACACAGCGTTAAGGTCTTTTATCGATCAAAATTAATGGACAGAGTTCTCTTGTCAGTTAGAATTAATAAAATGTCTTGATTCATTATTTTAACTCTTAATCTAGTTAAATCCTTTTATTAACTTTGACCAGTTAAAAACTTCTGTTCATTAACTCTGACCGATAACTATCTAGTCTAGTTGAGATTTTAACTGGAAGCCTTTTTTGTTTTAATCCCTTGCATAGATACACAAATAGTATGTGTATATGTTAAATTTATCATCTTTTAAAAAATAATTAAAGTTTCAATGTTTTAAAAATATTATAAATCTTGTGTGTATATATTTACGGATTCGCTTAATAAAACATATGAAATTTATGATTTTGTATTAAATAATTGCAAAATATAAAAAATATGATAAATATTAATTAGTAAATATTATAAATATGTGATATTCCAAAAATATTCAATAATTTCCCGTCAAGCACCAACCTTCGCCATTAACACAAAAATCTCAAAAAACAGATTCCTCCATGTGGATGATTTCACCACCCAATTAAAAACATATATATATATATATATATATTCACTCAGAAATATTACCAGTCACTATCCAAAAAAAACAACCAAAAAAAAAAAATGAATGTGGAGAATAATCAGAAACAGAATGAAATCCAATCCGGGTCGGGTCTTAGATAAGCAGTGAAGTCGGTTCAACGAGTTCCAAAACGGAAAATTCTTCGAATTTAATCTGACCCAGGAATCAAATCAACTATGCAATTCTTAATTTGATTAGAAAATCTATAATCAACATGGATTCCATCTCGTCTAATTTGATGTGGGGCTGTTTTAAAGGAACAGAGACAATTGATTGTTGAAATTTGGATCTCGCTGTGTTTCTTTTTCTTAGTGAAAACCCAAAAACAGAGATGGAGAAGCCATTTCAGAGAGAAAAAAATACAGAGCATTATGGCAATACTTTTAAATTGCTTCGATGACATGTTGAAATTAAACTCTTTCATATATGTATATATATATCACTAAGCTATAGATTCATCCATTCATTCCACATGTCAATTTGGCAACAGATTCATCACAATATTCAAAACAAGTAAACTAACACACTTTTTTTTTTTCAAGCAAGAAAGAGTAATTTTATTTATTTAACCTTTTCAAAAAACAAAAGGGGTACACCTGATCAGACCTCAGACCCGCCTCAAAGATCTAAGCTTTAACAGCAACTAGTAATAATATACCAACCCCAAGTTTCAACGCACCAGAAGAAGTTGATCAGTGAAAGCAATGGTGCCGGCCTTTTTGGGGGATGTATGTGCATGGCGAAGGACCAGGTGGCGCTTGAGGTTCTTTGTGCCCCATCAGCTTTCTAATTGTTGCAACTTCAAGAGGCTTCGCGGTAACGAAAACCAAAAAAATGGTCAGGAGGACCATGAACTTTAACACTGTTTTCCAGTGGGATTGCATTGCTCGATCGAAAGAAAAATGATTGTGAAAAGATGAAGAGATGAAGATGCGTATATATAATCAACAATCAATTATATATCCATCATCAACAAGCCGTGCTCCATTTTGTCAAACACATACAACCCGAAGTGCAAAAGAAATGCGGTGCTGACATTGACACAACGTTTTCCATTTTGTGCATTACGTGTAAAGAATATAAAATATATATATATATATATACTTAGGGTCTTGTTATGGTGTGCAACTTACACCTTACACTTTATACCTTAAACTTACACCTTATACTTAAAATTACACCTTATACTTACACATTTTTTGAGGTTGCATATGGTGTGTAACCCACTTACACCTTACACCTTACACTTACACCTTATACTTACACTTACACCTTACACTTACACCTTTTGTGAGGTTGCATATGGTGTGCAACTTGCACACTTAAGAAAAGTCCATATACTTATAATTCTCAATACCAGTAAGTGTTTCACAATTTAACCACTGTATTAATATTATTTAATTATTTGCTTTCAAATTTTCTAGATTTATTTTTTAGAATTTACATAATAAAATATTCAAAATTTTATGACTGATATTGTAAAAATTGTGACTCAATTATGTTTAAGAAAATAAAGTTGGCTCTTGTGAATAAATTAGTGAGTAGGCATAATTAAAATTATGCATGAGAGAAATATTGTCACGAGCGGCTCCCCGTATTCAAGGGTTAAGTATCATGATGACTAGTAACTGAAGTTGTCTAAGGCCAATTCTTAAATAAATTACTAAACACGAGTCGAAAAATATTTAAGTGAAAGTACTAAAATAATCATTGGAATTTTTACTTTTATAACCAAACTTATTGATCAAAAGGCCGATATTTACATATGAAAAATAGAATTGTAAATATTATAAAAGTGTTCTGTGTGTTTATTCCACATCCCCGCTTCTAAGACTTTCCAAAAACTATTTCTGAATTGCATCGTTTCCTTAAAATTAATATCTCACTCTTTGTTTTGACTATCAAAGATCTTCTTGATAAAAACTTAATTCAAAAAACTCAAACCAAATACACTGAATATTTTCTTTTCCTTTCTTTATTTGTTTTCCTTCCTTTTGTTCACAACCACTCCTCCATTTATACAAGGTGCAATACTTGCTCAGCAAGCTTTTAAGTGACGTCACTCCTCTATTTGCTCCCATCATCATGCCATGAATCTTATCCATCAAATGGATAAGTTTAGATTAGTTACTTATTCATATTTTGACCTATAAATTTCTTACTAATTATATTATTTTAAAAAATTACACATAATAATATAAAATAAATTGTATATTTTCTCAACTGTGATTAAATAATATTAGTATAAATTTTACAGAATAATTAAAAATCTGAGTTGGTACAAATATTATACTCATAATTCATCATTTTTGACCAATAAGGTATTTTAATATCATAATAATTTATAAAATATTGTTACAAGTAAATACACTATATTATAATTTCACACATGCATAAAATATAGAATTCTGAGCATTTAGGGCATGTTTGATTACAAGGATTATAGCATAGGTTGGGATTGTTAGTTTATGTAATCACAATCCCATGTTTGATTGTAAATTTTATTAATCGGATTACATATAGGGCGGATATCAAATCCAACGAAATTGGCGAATTTTTAATATTGAGAGAGATTGAGAATCATAATTTCAAGTATAAAAAAAAAAGAAAAAAAAAATATATAATAAATGGTTATCTCACTAATTTAATTAGATAACTAATCTTACACTAATTTATAGAATAATTAATTCTTTCACTATTAATCATATTAATCAAATAAGGTTTTATAGTGCTATTGGATTGATCAATACTCTAATGTAGTTTACTAGGGTAAAATAGAATGAAGCTGAATTACTATTCTTTTACAATAATTTTATTTATAATTATTTTTATAATGAATGAAGAATGAATGGTAAGGGTGCAAACCATAGGCACCCAATCACATGTATAATTTATCATAAAATTTTGTAACATTAATCACAAAATGTATAATCTTGTTATAAATTGACGTAATAAAAAATATTGTAACTAAGTCACAAATTTTTGTAACATCAATCATAAAATTTTGAACATTTTATTATGATAATTTTGAAAATAAATATAGAAAATTTGAAATCAAGTAATTAAATAATATTAATACATTAATAAATGTGTAAATTGTGAAATACTTTTGATATCTTTAATTATATATATATATATATATATATATTAAATTCTCTATAAATAATACACAAAATTCAAAAAGTTGTGTAATTAACAAAGTGATGCCTTTGTGATTCTACGCCAAAGTGAAAGAAAAAAAAAAAAATTATTTGTCAAAATTGTGCATGACACCATGCAGTAGGACAGTTGTATCTCCCAATCCCCTCTCAACATGACACCATGCAGTGTAGGCCAAACCACTTTGGGCCAACCATTAGTTGACCATCTAGTGGCCAAACAGAAAACCATGATAGCAACCAAAGTAACACTTAAAATGTCTATTTTACCCTTGCAAAATGCATGATTACATTCAAAACAAAATTTTATTCTTTTTCTCTTTTTCTAGCAGACTTCCCACCTAACTCTCCCTCCTATCAACAATTCATTATGATAAAGTAAGAGAGAGAGAGAGAAAAATATATCAATTATATTAATGAATGTATACAATATAACAGGAGAAGCTTGCATATAGTATACAAGAACCCTAAGTAGTATAGGAATAGATAAGTATGGAAGATATACACATCTAATATACATCCAACACCCCCCTCAAGCTCAAGGTGATAAGGCAGATATCAGCTTGAGCTTGAAAAGGAGATTAGAGAAGTGTTCTGGAGGACGAGCTTTAGTGAAGAGATCGGTGATCTAATTAGCAGTAACAAAGAGAAGACGAACATTGCCACTAGTAACAAGCCGTCGTATGAAGTGACAATCTATCTCAATATGCTTGGTGCGATCCTGGAAATATCGTTATGTGCAATCTGAATAGCACTCTGGTTGTCACAATAAAGATTGGTAGCAGTAGAATGAGAAACTCTTATATAAAAAAGAAGCCAACGAAGCCACACAAACTCTTCAATAGTGTCAGCAAGAGCACGATACTCAGTCTCGGTACTAGAACGAGCAACAAGAGTTTGCTTCTTACTATGCCATGCAATGAGAGAGTTGCCTAAGAAGAAGTAGAACCCAGTAGTTGAACAGCAGTCAGTAGGATCCCCTGCCTAATCTACATCAGAAAATACATGTAGCTATAGAGAAGACTGAGCGAAGTAATGAAGACCATGAAACAGAGTGCCTTTGAGATAGCGTAAAATGCGAACCAGAGTATCATAGTGTGGAGAGCAGAGAGCAGCCATGAATTGACAGACAATGTGAACAACATAAGCAATATCTGTATGAGTAACCGTAAGATAGACAAGACTACTAACTAGCTGACAATATAAATTAGCATGAGACAATAGGGAACCATCAAGGGGTATAAGACGAGTTTGAGGATCAACTGGAGTAGTGGCAGTCTTGCAATCGGTAAGGCCAACACGAGCCAAGAGATCAAAAGTATACTTAGCCTGGATAAGAAAGTAACCAGATAAATCTTGAGAAATTTCCAAACCAAGGAAGTAGCTAAGCAAACCCAAATCTTTCATCTCAAACTGATGACTGAGAAACTGTTTGAGACTAGAAATACCCACTGTGTCATCCCCAATGATAATCATATCATCCATATAGAGGAGAAGGAGAATAGTACCATGCTCCGTCTTACGTATAAATAAGGCAAAATCATGGGCACTGGAGGAAAAACCAAAGTCATAAATGGTAGAGCTGAACTTAGCACACCAGGCACGGGGAGCTTTGTTTCAAACCATACAAAGCACAACGGAGTTTGCAAACATTGTTTGATGGAACAGAGGAACTAGGAGGAGGTTGCATATAAATTTTCTTAATGAGATCACCATTGAGGAATGCATTCTTGACATCCATCTGATAAAGACTCCAGTGGCGAGCAGCAGCCACTGCAAGTAAGCTGTGAACGGAAGTAAGGCGAGCAACAAGAGCAAATGTTTCCTCATAGTCAATGCCCTACTCTTGAGTAAACCCCCGGGTGACAAGGCGAGCTTTGTAACGCTCAATGGAACCGTCAAAATGAGTTTTGATCTTGTAAACCCATTTGAAACTAATACTACTCTAGCCAGAAGAAAGATCAACCACATCTGAAGTATGGGTTTTATCAAAAGCCTATAGTTCATCAGTCATAGCTTGTAGCCAAAGAAGGTTAGAACAAGCTTCTTGATAGGAAGCAGGTTCATGAGAGGAAAATGCAGTGGAACCAACAATATAATCACGGAGAAGAACAGAAGGTTGCTTTACCCCTGTGGAATGACGCTCTGGTGGAAGAGGAACCTCAATGGGAGGTGGAGATGGAGGAACCTCCATAGTGGTTGCAGAAAATGGAAGGCCATCAGCAAACATAGGATCCTCAGGATAGACGATAGACGTACGCATATGTGGAAGCATGGAGTCAAAATCTACATCAAATTCATCAGAAAACAGATCTATAGAAAGATCAGTAAAGATCGGTGAGTGGATGGACTGTGGTAGGTGAAACTTGGAAAGATTGGAGAATATTTTGTATTCCTAGAAGACCACACGACGGGAGATACAAAGTTGCTTAGAGATAGGATCCCAACAACGATACCCTTTATGTTCTATACCATACCACAGAAAGCAATAAAGACGAGAACGAGGTTCTAATTTAGTATGTTCATAAGGCTGAAATAAAACAAAACAAGCAGAACCAAAAACTTTAAGAGTGGTATAGTCAGAAGGAGAATTATACAAGCGCTAGTAAGGAGAAATATTAGCTATGACAGGTGTAGGTACACGATTTATGGTGTGGATGGCAATGAAGGCAGCTTTCACCCAAAATTGTTCAGGACAAAAAGATAAGATGAAAAGAGCCCGGGTAGTGTCTAGAATATGACGGTGCTTTTTTTCGGTCGTTCGTTCTGTTGGGACGTGCCTGTACAAGATTGATGTGATAGTGTACCATTAGCCCGAAGAAAATAAAGAAATTTAGAATCCAATTACTCCTTAGCATTATCAGAATGAAAGTTGTTTAGTAATTTGACAAGATAAACAATCAACATCTTCAAGATGGACATGACCTAACTGACCACTAGAAACCAAAGTTTTCAAACGACTAAAAAAACATGTCTGAAGCGACAATACCAAAGGTGAAAAGAAGACATATCAGAAGTAGATGCAATAGATGAAGCAATGGAAGCAACAGTAGATGATTTGTGTGGAATACGAAGATAGATAAGCTCAAACAAACATCCATGCTGATGGCCTAACCCAAGGATTTGTCTCTTTTAAGGGTCTTGCACCAAACAACCATTAGCAGAAAAGGTAACGATTAGACCAAGTTCGTATAACTGACCAACAGAGATAAGGTTCAATTGAATAGTAGGAATGTGATAAGCATCAGAAAGAGACACAGTAGAAGTAGAAATTTGACCAATGTGATTAACAGTCATATGAGAACCATCAGCAATGTGTATGGTGGGGACAGAAGATAATGATGATATAGAAGAAAACATAGTAGAGTCAAAAGTTATATGATTACAACATGCAGAATCAAAATATCATGAAGAGTTACCTAAAGTCACTGAAAAAGCAGTAGAGGGAGGAGTACTAGATTTGACAAGCACCTGTTGAATGATGGACTCAAGATCATCCATAGAGAATGAGGGAGCAGTGGAATCAGGGGAGTAGTGAGTAGAAGAACCCTCGGAGGCAACAGCAGCAGAGCAAGAACCTTGGCCAGATTTGGATTGATATCCAGAACGAGAAGACCCTTTCTTGGATGAAGTTAGTGGAAGCGGCTCGAGGACAATTGCCTTGGAGATGACCTAGAGTAGTCTTGTGGCAAGTCAAGCATTCGTGAACCTAGCACTGAACAAGATTTAGAAGGCTAAAAAACCTTAGGGACAGGTAGGGCTAACGTCAACACTATGGCTATGATGACATCAACAGCTTAGGCAGTGGGAGTAGGGCTGACATCACGCGACTAAGGAAGCCGGGTGGAAGCCGAGGCCTAATCGGCTAAGAAAGATGCTGAGATGACCCGTGCTGGTGCGTGGTAAGAGTGGTAACGATGGAAACCTACGCCCCTTTTAATAGGCAGCGCATGTGATGTCCAATGGGGCTGATTTTGCCATTGTTGGCTTCGTCTTAAGGAGACAAAGGATTTGGAGTTGTCAAAACGTGACAAGTAATGAAAAAGCTTAGGGATAGTATCAAGCAATCAACCGTGTTTCAATGGTGGTGATGTTGATAAAGAAGAGATAAAGAAGTGATGAAGAGACTAAAGAAACTCTAGCTCTGATACCATGATAAAGTAAAAGAAAGAGAAAAGTATATGAATTATATTAATGCATATATACAATACAATAGGAGAAACCTGTATATAGCATACAAGAAACCTAATATACATTTGACACATTAAATAGCTACTTACAATTCCAAATTTACCAGATTCAAAATTTTGATCACATAATTCTGCTACTCTACAAATTGACCAAAGGTTCAATTCACAAAATCAAAACCAAGTTCTTTTTCTCTTACTGTCACAGCATGTTAGCCACCTTACCCTCTATACAAAATTAAACCAACTTACTCTCTCAAACCAAAAAAAAATGGAATATTAAAATATAAACACAACTGATAAGATACATATATATATATATATATAGGCAATGTTGTGTATATATACTTTTAAGTTTGTGTCTCAACCAAATGTAAGTTTGTGTCTTAATTTGATATTTATATTTATTAATTAAAATAGTGAGATTTATTATTATTTGTTAAATTTTAGAAAGATAACTTGATAAATGTCAAATAATAAATAATGTTGAACAATATTTCAAAGGAAAAAGCGTGGTAGCTCGAATTGGAGAGGCTCGAATGGCCCGAATGAGTGTTGGTTGGATGTCCGCCCGGACGACCGGGTGAAAGATTGTCTACCGCGGTTGTTACCTTTGTCAACCGCGACTATCAGCCTCCTCGTTGGACGACCGGCCAGACATCCGCCCGGACGACCGACAAGGTGAATTTCGAATCATTCGAGCCAACCTCATATTCGAGCTACCAAGCATTACCGTATTTCAAAATCATTAAATAATCACTCATAGAAAATTGAGAACTACTGACATGACATTGCAGGCTATTCACATGTACCTAGATATGCACCAAAACATATGTAAGAGCATATTCACACCAAGTTAAATCATCAATTTAATTAAAATAATTAGACGCATTCAATTAAATCTTGAAATTTTTTTATAATTAAAATAGATTTAAAAACAATAACTAACTACTTCTTTTGAGTCATTATTCATTAATACCTTAAAATTATTTACATTTTTTCTCTCTCTCTCTTATCATTACAGGAAATTTTAGATTAGGACTTTTAATTTCAAAAGCCTTACAACGTTTTTATTTATATAGTAATACAGATGACTTAAAAATAATTAAAAAAAAATGTTTAGATGTAATTTCATTATATTATATATTGAAAAATCCAAACTCAATTGTTTCAGGTTTTTTTAAGTGGCTTTGTTGTTGGCTTATTTTTGTTTTCAGTGATTTTTTTTTTTTGAAAAGTTTCAAAAAGTTTTAGGCTTCCAAATTTTAATCAATGAGACGGGTCAAAAAATTTAAAATATGAAAAAAGAAGTAAAAAAAGACAAAAAAAAAAAAAAAAAAGCAAAAAAAGTAGACACTACAACATATAAGACTTTTGGCGACCAATTATTTTGGTCCCTAAAACTATTATTTTGGTCTCTAAATAGTTTTTGTGACAAAATTAATTCCGTCACTAAAACAGTCACTAAAAGTGTGTCTAGGAAAGTCTTTAGCGACAAATTTTTGAAAATGTCACTAAAAATGACAATTAGCGACCAATTTTATATTGTCACAAAATGTTTAATTTTACAAGACTAAACATTTGGTCGCTAATACTTCGTCATAAAATGTCCCAATTTGGTCGCAAAAAACAAAATAATGACATTTTTAACGACAATGATATTTGGTCGCTAAAAGACATATAACTTTCTCTACAACATATTTTCGTCGCGAAAAATCAAAATTAAAATTTTGTAATCATTTAATCTCATAGCTTAAAATGTACAAAATTAAATGTCATCCAATCATATTAAAAAAAAATTTGACATTCACATATCAAACGCACTCTATTCCCAAACCATAATGAGTATATAGCAAGTAAAATTTTACAAAAATTAAAACTAAAAGTTTCTGTCACGACCCAAACCCGCCCCTATAGGTTTAGTATCGTAACCGGCCAGTAATCCTGGGATTACCGAAGGCCTCTGAGACAGATTAACATAATATTAGGGGCTAGCGGAAGCAAATAAGAAATATACAATGTCCATTGAGCTGTGCAGACTTATATGAGACGGAAAAATTTTAAACCTTTTATATACATATATACACGTTATCATTAAGTCGACATATATATACAGATTAGACAAAAGGGACTTAACCCTAGTCACAAAATGTACAAGACTTGATCAACCAACACGAAAGTAGAACTTAAACTTTAAATCACATAGCGATAATCACTTGACATATCCGGAACCTCCACGGGAGGCACGTAGGTTGGCTGACAAAAACAGATTCTAGGCAGATGCCTCTAAGCTTGGTCACGCACCTGATCACCTACATACATAAATAATACAATGAGCTAAGGTCCAGTGAATAATAACAGAGTAAAGGATTTAATGAATGATGTCCATCACAAAGTTAGAAATCAAATTCTCATCAAAAGTAGAGTCTTATGCATATTCAGATTCCAAATCATTTTCGTAATCATTTTCATAATCATTTCCATATTCAGATTTTGCATATAATCATATATGGTACATCCATTAGCGTTAACAAATCTGATGACCCATAAAGGGACCTGATGACCTATAAAGGGACGGCCTTAAAGGCATTCTGATGACTCATGTGCACAGAGACGTTTCTGATGACCCATAAAGGGACCTGATGACCCATGAAGGGACCTGATGACCCATAAAGGGACCTGATGACCCATAAAGGGACGCATATCATGTAGTGCTAAGGATGCCATGGATAACTTTCAGAATCTTGGACAATCATTCATTCATTTCAAAACATAGCGTAGCATTTCAGAAGACAAATCATTTCATGTCATAATGTTCAGAAAATATTTAACATTGAACATAACTTTATAAAGTTATTACTCACAGATAGTTGCAGAAGCAGATCACAATCAGGCAGACAATAGCGCGTGACCTACACAAGCACATAACATATACACATTGAAATACAATATCACTTCCTTGATCAAACTTGACTTTTCTTATCTTTTTCCGTCTAAATAGTCCGAGGTTCTGCTGCGCTTATTCTTTCTCATTTAAATAAACCGGGTTCTTATTTCACATATTCATTCATTACTAAGTCTTTCTTTTCCAAATAGATTGATCCTTTACTTGGCTTCTTAAACAATTACCACTAGATCAATGATTCATTCCTTAACTAACTAATTCATGTTGATTAGTAGCTCATTAATCTTTATTGAGTCATAAATCATGACTAGAATGTTTTGGGAAGAGATGGGAATAAAAATGTGAACCAAATGCAATTTTTCAAAACATACTGAAAATGGGTCTCCGCTCGAGCGCTCGAGCGCCACTTTTGCCGCTCGAGCGGACTGTAAAACTTGAAGAATTTCTGGGAGCCTGATTTTCACACTCGAGCGGGACTTTCCTCGCTCGAGCGGACAACATGAATTCTGAAATTTTAAATTTCTCAATAATGGCTTCCAAGTGCATTTTCAATCTTTAAACCCATACTAACCTTGACCAAACTTTGAAAATACTTTAGAAAATATAAACACTTATGATTTATAAATTATTTGCTCAAAATCTTGAAACACAACATTTAAATCAAAACTCATGAACTCATGACTCTAAAATCCTTTTTCAAAATCAAATGTACAATAAAAGTGCATATAATTCATGGAGCTCGATTTAATTATAACTTCAAAAATCCAATCCAAAATGATTAATTTCTAATTAAACATCATAAACTTGATCTTAGCTCAAATTCTTCATTTTCTTGCAAATTTTCCTAGCAAACATCGCATACATGTAATTCAAATAAAACTAACTAATTTAATATATTCAATAACATGTTTAAATCAAATAAAACTCTTAAATTACATTACATGCATGGATTAGAGATTAAAACTAAACCAATTTTTTAGGTTTCAAAAGAAAATCAAACCTCAATTTGAAGAATTCTCACAATTATTTCCATAACCATAAACATGCATGTAATCCATCTCATGTTTAGAACCCAACTTCCTTCCATAATTTTGAATCCAACTCAATTTCTTCATTATTTTACTAATTCCTCTTAAATCATGAAATTAAAATTACAAGCTCTTTTAAAGAAATATTTGCATGCATGCAATTAGGATCAAAACTATCGATTATATATATATATATATTCCAAGCAAATCACAATTTAATCTTTGAATTACTCTAACATGCAAGGGTCAATAACCAAAGCCAAAGTCCATATTTATTCTTTAATTCCTCTAAAATTTCATGCATGTAGGAATGAGACCCAAATTCAAGCAAGATTACAAAAATTGAATGCAAAATAATTAATTTCTAAATTAATTTCCATAAATTGAACATAATTTCATTTATTCATCATCTTGCTCACTCCTCCTATTTACATGAAATTGAATCCAAGTTAAACATTTATAAGAAATCATAACTCATATTCTTTGTCCTCACTTGATTTCACATGCAAACCCAAATCTTAACAATTTATAATTGATCTACAAACTTTATTTTTAATTCCCTCAAAATTCACCTTAAGTCAATTTATATCTATATTATTTAAACAATGGTAGAAAGAGGATAAAATTTCTTACCTTAGGATGATTTTTCCACAATTTTTGACTTAAATCTAGGGGTGAGCATGGTCCGGATTGGACTGGATTGGGGTAAAACCAGGACCAATCCGTTATCTATGGTTCTTGAAAATTTGAAACCAATCTAATCCGTTTAAATCGTGGAACCAATCCGAACCAATCCATTTGAACACGGATTGGATCGGTTTAGGACCACGGATTTACATAATTAAATAACAAAATATATATATAACACTTTAATTTCATAAAAATATAATTATAGCACCATATTAGTTTCACAATAACAACATGTATTTTCATAATAGCGACATACTGTTCTAGAATTTATACATCCACAAAAAAACTGGTTCCACCATAAGTATTTAGACCATTACAAATTAACATTAAAACCTAGCAAACAAAAATAATAAAAGAATATACTATGTGAGTTTAGGTTTGGATTTAAGTTTTATATAAAATAAGAGAAGATACTATGCAGGAGGGTATATAATAAAAATATAGACTATTTGTATACGGTCTGGATCGGTTCCAATCCAGAACCGTAGGGTTTAATCCGGAACCAATCCATGAACTATGGATTTTAAATTTTTCAATCCAGAACCGAACCACGGATTCAAAAAACCAATCCAAATCTACTGAATTAGACTGGACTGGATCGGATTACGGATTTCACGGATTTCTTACTCAGCCCTACTTAAATCCCACAAGATTTTCACCTTCCCCCTTCTCTTCTTCTTCTTCTCTCCCAGCCGTGCACTCTCTCTGCCTTTCTCTAATCTCAGCCGTGCATTCTCTCTTATTTGTCTTCAGCAGAAACAAGCTCCTATGACTCCATCTTCATCTTTTATTTCATTATTTTATTTATTAACTGAGTGGGACACTTGACCTTCTAGAATTAGGTTGCTACTTCATGTGTTAATCAAATTAAATCCTACTTAGTCTTAACAAATTATAATTAACACTTAATCTTAATAAATCTCAATTAGCACATAATTTAATTAATCATAATTAATTACAAATCCCACATAATTTAATCAGTCTAATTCGACTTCCATTAGGAACCAATTAATTATAGCTAAATTTATCAATCTAAATCAGATTTTTAATCGAACTCCTAAAATGTTCCAAATATTAAATTAAACTTATTATCGTTACCAATTTTGATTTCTTAAACCATTTAGGTCTTCAATTTCTAATCCAACCTCAAATTTCCGTCAATTAAGTTACATATTCAAATTGGACACCTCATAATTAAATTAAATTTAATAATAACCACAATTCTCAATCCTCATGACTTAATCAACTCCAATTAGGACCTAATTAATCAAATCTCAATTTTACTAAACTGAATCAAATATTTAATTAAACTCCCAAATGGGTCCATAATTAAAATTAAATTGATTCAACTTCCTATCTTTATTTCCTTAAGCCATTTGGACCCTTAATTTCTAATTCCAACTAAAATCCTTAATAGAATCATATACGAGTGAGATTCCACAATTCTCATAAATTCCAAATTAAATTATAATACTCGGCACTTAATTTTAAATCCTCTTAATTAATCAAGTACTAATCATTATACGTGATGGGGTTGTTACAGCTTCCAAATTCAAATCAAAGTAGTAACAGTTTAAATGAAGAATAGCAATAGTTTCTTCAATGAGAATCTCTAAAAAAACATTTTCTCAACATCAATATCAGGCTTTGTATCAGATAGCCTTGGCACAAGAGGCTTCAAGCTGTACTTAGGTGTGACACCCTTTGGACATCCCTGCAATCCAAAATTCAAAAAGAAAAATCAAATAATAAGAATCAACACAGCATAACCTCATTAAATAATCAATGGTCATTCATAATCAAATAAGTTACAAATAATGAAAAAACACGTTATCTCAGTGTACTTGGAGTAGTAGTGAGCTATAATAAGAATCAACACAACAAGAAAGTGAGTCACCTAGAATCAACACAATAAGGTTATCATAATCTAAGCACGTAACCAATAGGTAGCCTTCTCTATATTGCCAAATACCAAATACACAGCCAGGGCAGCAAGGACATACTCTAGTAGCCACTTGTAACTCAAAAACCCCTTGGATGATCTAGTCCTAATCATTTACATTGTTCATTCTTAGTGCTAAAGATTCACAACACATGAGCCTTAGTCAAGTAATCATTAATAGGAAAATACTTATATTTAACATTAGAAAATTCTTACATGCCTAATTTCAGCTTCATTATGGACCCATGCTTGCCTTTTCTGACTAAAGTGTGTCTTGTGATACAAATCAACAAGTCCAAGCTCCTTTCCATCCTTGTCTCGCTGTCAAAACCTTTATAGTTAGTATCCTATAGAGTACATACATCACCAAATAAAAGAAATAAAAAAAGTGCCATGTAGACCCTATGATTTAAAGGTCAGTTGTTTACCTCATCATATTGCACCTTTCTAAATGCCTTTGAGCCAGCTGTATGGAGGACTTTAAGCTCAAACTGATTTTCCTTGTTTTTATGACATTTCTCCTGCATGAAATGTAAAAATATATTCAAAAGAAATCAAGTCCATGTGCCCAAATGCTTAGTAACAGCAACAGCTACATGCATAGCAGCAGCCTCCGCCACAGCAGCAGCTGTAGCATCATCAGCAGCCCAAGTGTGTGCAAGTGCATTACAAGTGTGTTCAACAATTACCTGGTACGTCTTATCATCCCATAATTGACACATGTATCGCCACACCTCTTTTTCGATATCTTCATATGGGTTTGCAAGCGCTAATTCCATCGTAGGGAAACTTCTAGAATGTTGGCGTATAGAAAAAACACATCAATGTCTAACATATGAATTTGATGAAAAGAATAAACAACCAACCAAAAAAGAATATAAAACTAAAATATTTACAAACCTACCAGCAATGCAACAATCCGTGCTAGAAGTATCCAAGTATGAAGATTGTGATGTAACTTCTTGCATAGATGCTGATGCTGATGCAGCAGCAGATGTTGTTGGGGGCACAAACTTCGACGTAAATGAAGAAATTGACTGAGTTGATGTGGATGCAAAAGATGTAGCTGCTAATTTGTTGGGCACATAGCCTCCCCGTCCTCTACCTCTAAAAATCAATAACAAGAACATTCATTGGTATTCAATTAGGTGCACTGGTGACTGAGGGAAGACTTTCTTTTGCCCTTTTTTTTTTCCGAACAAGGCTCCTGTGTAGGATCTTGACAGTTTATTTATAATGCCAAAACAAATTAATCATTGAACTTACGATGTTTTCAAATATGGAAGTGAGGTAAGGGATTCTGGAATCTTTCCCATAAGATCATTGTGGCTTAGATCCCTGATACAAAAAGCAACCACCAAAACACGAAATGTTATCTTATGTACACTGCTGAAATCATGAATCTCCCAATGAATAGTGGGTAGAATATGATGTAGTTTGGTTTGAGTTTTTTGAATTAAGTTTTTTGAAAATTGAATTTTTTGATTTTCGTGTTTTTTTGTTTTTAGTAAATATTTTTAAAATTTTAAACATTTTTTTTTACTTTTTTAGATGCACCTTACTTAGATGTATCTAAAAAGTAAAAAATTTGTGAAAAAATATTTTAAAAAATTAATAAATACATAAAAATACAAAATATGTACAGAATTCTCGTATTTTTTTTTTTTTTTTTGTATTTTTGATATTTAGTGAATTTTTAAAAGGTTTCTTTCACAAATTTTTTACTTTTTAGGTATATTTATGTTAGGTATGTCTAAAAAGTAAAAAAAAAATTGCTTAAAATATTTTAAAAATTCAGAAAAAACAAAAAAACACGAAAAACAATAAATTAGAATTTTCTGAAAAGAGTTTTTGAAAAACTCTAACCAAGCATTAGGAATAGTACTCACATATGACCATTTGGGCATATGACATCATCCAATCATCTATAACAAAGCACATATGGGATAATTAAAATGAAAACCATGCAACTTTTGTGAAAGAAGCACACCAGTGTCCACCTGACAGGTATCCTTGCTTACCAGTGTAATCATAGGGATCGCTGGAGCATTTCTATCTGCAACACCAACATTTGTTCCAGCAGCTGAACTGGAAGCACAAAATGTACGAATTATGGGGGCCTGCATGATACATAATGCATGTTAAAAAGAGCATGTACATATCAAAGTTGTCAAGGAAAATTTGATGAGAGACTCACTTTTGCAGCACTCTAAGAAGCCATTCTAGAAGCATCAAGTGCACGACTTTCAATGGAACGCAGAAGCCTAACACTGTCAGAATTTGCAAGAATCTTGACACCATTCTCACTTGTTGAGACAGCCAATAGTGTTCCTTCCTTATTAAACCGAATATAAGGCGAAGCCTGAGAGGTTTTTTATACAAGGATTATTACTTTACACCAAGACATTTCTCCAGAAAGATGGGAAGCAAATCTAAAAGAGATGCAATTTGATTATTACCGGTAATCCACCCTCTGCATCAATAGTTGTCAAGAGGTTAACATTATCCATGTCCCAAAATTTGATTACAAACTCGTCACCAGCAGCCAAAAATCTGTTTTTTGTTGTATCAAATTGCACAACCCCAACAGACCGCTTCCCAAGACCATGATATGTCCGCTTGACAGCTCCTTCACTTTCATTCCATTCTACAATGTATGATTCTCCTTCCTTGCTAGTCCCACATGAGAACAACCTACAGAGTTTTCAACATGATCAGAAAAGATGCAAATGAAGCACAGATCCTCTTGTGAATTAACAGCCTATCCTATATCTACCTTGTCCCATCAGCACTGTAAGCCATTGTTGTGCAAGAATGTCCTGGGGCATCATAATCAACTCTTGAACCCAAATTATCATACAACCATGCCTTAATCTTCCCATCAATACCCGTCGAAAAGATGAACTGATAGAGAAAAAGAAAGATCCTTAATTATAAGAAACAGATTGGAAAGGTCTAATGACCGCGTAGAACACCACTCATAAAGTGAGGATTTGAGTGTGACATTCCTCATATTTTCAGATGGATAACAGATGTTACAGAACAAATTGGAATAGCATTGTAAAATAGTTCAAACTTGCAAGAAAGTTTCTAATTCCAAAACATTTGAAACGAAGTAATAATTCATTAATATAAAAAATAAATAAGGGTTATTCTGAATTAGAAAAAGAAAAAATAACTAAGGAGTTCTAACTTTGAACTCTTTGGGTAGCCCTTTTTTCGGTCGAGGTCCCTTGTACGGAAAGTCACAAAGTAAGCCTTGAACAAAAAGGATACCTGAATGTTTTCCTTAGTATGCGGGCACACAGAATAAACAGGTAACTGATGACCCTCGAAAGTGTACTACTTAGAACCAGTGGCAACATCCCAGACCTGCAGACATGAGATTTTATGATTGCAGTCCACAGTTTCACCATTCCATGAAAGAAAATATCCAATAAACCCAAACCTTAATAGTCTTGTCCTCCCCACAAGTTATAACGCATAGTTGTTTGTTTGGGTGAGAGAAAGCAAGATCGCTAAAATTACCAGTATGAGCATCAATCTGTCAAAACCATGAAGGCAACCAAGTCGTCATTCTTCCTTTATTGACAGAAAAAGACACGGAATATACACAAGTCATACAAGGTCCGCCAATCACAAAGTATACCACCAGGTGATTCCGTATATCTTCACCACCATGATACGTATATAGGTGCACAATATGCTTGGAGTATGCGACACCTGGAACAGAGGATGAAACAATCAAAACAGAATTTCTTAAACCCAACATATTTCTTAACAATTCCATCCCTTTTGTCCTTATCTTTTCTTGAAAGAAAACACAGCTTACATGCAGAAAGAAAACACAGTTTACATGCAGAAACAAAACTACATTTAATGTCAGGATAACTATAAATGTTGAAATTTACATATTCTTTCATGTTCAACATCCAGTAAAATGAGGTGATTTTTACTCCTTTTGTGGATTTTTCTTATTTCTCAAACCCTGCATATGATTATTCTGAGCAAGTTTCTTTTTTCTTTCCCCTTTTACTCTATTAATCTCTTCTGTCCCTGAGTTTTCTTCAAACTTTATCTACTAATTTGTGCTCTCATGTGATTAAGACTTGTTTCCCTCTTTCATGCATTAGATACATGTGTTATGATTTATGGTGTGTTAATATCTATGGTCCAAAGTTCTTTAGTGCCTAATATACCTTTGGTAGAGCCGTTAAACTACAGAAACATCAAGCAAATGCATGCATGTTTATACTAAACTCTTGCTTATTATTTGTGGCCCAGTATGCATTGTCGAATTACAAATGACTGTTCACTTTTTTGCTGAATTCAAGAAAGCATTAATCCCAATTCATTCTATCTAGACTTTTGAAAATAATTTAATTCTTAGGAGAGATGAATTAGTGCAATTGAGTATAGTAGTTTTCTTTTTTCTACTTAATTCTCCTTTGTTGTAGTATGATCAAAAAATTCTTCTCAAAAAAAAAAAAAAACTTCTGGACTCCTTTAGAATTCATTAAAGTTGGTGACAATTGTAGAACTTGTTCTGCTTTGTTTATTTTCTGCCATTGTTTTCATTATTCAGCTTATGTATGTAACGTCATAGCATCTTTCTCCACAGTTCATTAACAGTCACATATTATAGCAAGAATCTTCACCACCAAAATCAAAAGCACAAATCTAGTATACATATGCATGTACAACAATATATATATATATATATATATATGAAATCAAGTACCTATATAGCTCTGAATGAATACAGAATTTCAAATTCAAGCAATTTGAATGAATACAGAGGAGTATATATATAGATATGTACATGTATATATGATGTGTCTGTGCAGAGAGAAAGAGATTGAAAACATACCAAATCGCTATTTACCTTCGGATTGAAGCCAAAGAACTCAGATCGATTCAGAAATGAGGTGAAGATCGATTCTGATACGAGGCGACACAAAGATCGATTCGGATTGAAGCTGAAGATCGATTGAGTCCTAGCTGAGATCGATCGAAGTTGAAGATCAATTGATTGAGTCCTAACTGTTTTGAGCACAAAGATCGATTGATCGATCGAAGCTGAAGATCGATTGATTGAGTCCTAGACAGAGGAAATAGCTGAAATTGATTGAGCCCTAGCTGAGACCGATTGTAGTGAAGGAAGGAATCCAGCTTAAGAATGCACGTATTTGACAACTGAAAGAGGGATCGATCGTGTGAAGCGCGTATTTGACGACCTTTAGCAACCAAAATTAATTCGTCTCTAGCTTTTGCCAACCTCACGCACGGGGTCAAGTGCTCAACTTTAACTTTTTTGGTCCCTAAAAGTCTTTAAATAATTTTTTTTAGACCATCATAAAAGAATATACGGTGTTTGTATAATTTTCTCTTCAAATTTATTTTGGTCTCTAAATGATGGTTTTTAAAGACTAAATTCAGTTGATCTCTAAATATTAGTCCCTAAATCACTAATTTCTTGTAGTGAGATGTTTTGAATTTATTTTGACTTTTTCATTTTTTTTTTTTTTTTTTGTTGAGATTTTTCAAAAAAAAAATTACTTTTTAGATTCAAGACGGACCAAAAAAATAAAAAAAAAATTTGACATAATTTTTAAAAAATCACAAATTTCTTAATTCTTAATTTTTTTAAAAAGAGATGACTTTTTTGTTTGTTCCCAAACAACCACGACTTCTGTTGTGTTTGGTTGAGAGATTTGGAAAGGGAAATAGAAAACGTAGGTGAAATATGAAAAAAATATACCTATATTTCACATAGTTTCACATACCCTTTTCTTTTTTCTTTTTAAATCCTTCCCCAAATCTCCCAATCAAACACAACGTTAGAGTTCCAAACAAGCCCATGGATGAGCCCAAGTAGACTCCTAACGGGGCCTAGACTAAAATGGGCGTCAATTAGGGCCTAAGCTCTGTTGAACAAGTCTTACAGTGGGCTAATTGATCCATATAGAAATGTCTTGAATCATGGATATCTTGGTTCTGGCCTTTATTTATAGCTATTAGCAGCCTCGAACGACCAAAGTCCATTTTTAAATTAATTTGATATGTTTCCGATACCCCAATATCTATTTATTTTATCTTTTTTACAAGCTATGTTTTTGAAGTATTGGAAAATAATAATATTTTATTGATTTTTATAAGGAATAATAATATGACTCTCTTTCAAAAAATATTGGCAAAAATTTTCATTTTCTAAGTATAAACTAAAATAACGGATCTTTATAAAATCACATGAAATATTATTTTGTAAAATTATCTTCTTTCCATCAAATTATTATTATAATCATCTCTAAAAATATATAAAATTAATAATTTAAGAATGAAATACAAAAATAGTGATAATTGGGGAGATAAAATTGAAATTAGCAATTTCGAATATATCAGAAACAACCTAACTTCAATCAATCCATCTAAACTAGAGTGAGAGTTATGAGCAAGCCCGATGGACTCACTCAGGAGTAGCCAAACTGGACCGGTAACTGGGCCAAGACTTTGATCTGTGTGAAGCCTAACATTGGTAGACCAAGTCATATGGTGTACTGATCCACATGGAAAAGCTGGCCTTCAATTACTGATCATTCTTCATGAGTGCTGCTAATGGCATCCTTATATAACACCTACATAGAATCTGTGTATAAGTAAGATAATTAAAAAAATTTACCCTTGATTGGAGAATTTGATGGAAAAAAAAAAATTAAGAATTGATAGGATTCAAATTTCAAATTATATTTAATTAAGTTGAGAAATAGAGAAAGCAAGTGAACTCAAAAGTCATTATTGTATTTCTCTCTCTATTTTCTCTTATGTTTTTCATTATAATCAAATAAAAAATATGATTGCATTTTTTTTTTGAGTAAATTACATTGACACCTCTTAAGGTCTCTGTTTAATATAGATCTCCCCCTCACATTTGAAAAATTACACTTATCCCCCTGTCAGATTAAAATGATATATTTGTTCCTTAGCCTTTATATATAAAATAATAAAATAATATAGATATTTTATTTATGTCATTTTAAGAAAAATAACAATCATCTTCTTTAGTTTACTTCACACAAAAAATTGAGATTTTTTTATTTTTATTTTTTTTGTTTTTCGTATTTTTTTATTTTTACTGATTTTTTAAAACACTTTAAGCAATTTTTTTATTTTTATTTTTTAGATATACTTAAGAAATATAATATTTTGTAATTTTTTTTAAATTTACCAAATACAAAAAAAAAAAATCAATATATTATCTTATTATGTTGCATTCAATGATTTTTTTTTTTTAAATTTTGTACAAATTTTTTACTTTTTAAATATTTTTAATTAAATTGATATAATCTAAATATAATGGTGGAAATAAAAATAAAAAATTGTATTCATATATAAAAATTTATATAAAAAATATCATAAAAAGAGTAAGATGGTCATTTATAAAATATTAAGGTATGACATAAATTTGTAATCAGATTACAAACTTCAGTGAGAGAAATATAATTTTTCAAATATAAGAAAAGAATCAATATTAAATAAAAACCTCCAAAGATATCAATATAACTTACCTTTTATTTTTATTTTTTTCTATTTGTCTCATCAAATTATCCAACTAAACGCAAAGTATTACAACGACGGTGACTCGAAGTAGCAGTGATGGTTGAAAAAACATAGCGTATACCAGTAGTAAACGCTTGACAAAGTGCCCAATCACCAGCAAAAAAATTTATTTTTTTGGGCAACTTTTTTTTAAAAAAAATTTGTTGTAAAAATCTTTTACGATAGGTTTAGTTAGAAAATTTGAGAAGTAATTTAGAAAATAAAAGAAAAAAATAGGTAAAATATATTTATATTTCATCTAATTTTTTATATTTTTTTTTTTTTTTTTCTTTTTAAATATTTTCTCAAATTTTGTAACTAAACAGAACGTTTATATAGCAAGATTGTAAAGTTATTTAAATAAAAACAATAAAAAAATTATTAAAAAAATATTTGACAAACTAATCCTAAAGACGCGCAATTAATTTTGACAAAGCTTAGGCCTCATTTGAGAACAGGTTATTTTAATATTTTTTTTTAATTTTTTGACTAAAATATGAGATAAAAAAATTAATATACATGAAATGACTTTTTGATTTTTTATGAAAACATATATAAAAAGTTGAGAGAATAAAATTTTTGACATTTTAATATAAGTTAGAGCATCCGCATCAGATTCAGCAAATTTTGAATCAAATTATAACTTAAAAAGTCATTTTTCTATTTTAGCTAGTCAGCCACTGCATCAAACTCTCTATTTTAACTCAATCCTATTAAAATATTTGTTATTCATTTTTTTTAATATAATTAAATTGATGACCTATCAACCAAACAATTCTTATGTTTTACAAAAGAAAAAACTGGAGGAAAAAAAAAAATCCGGTTGACCGGCTAGACTTCCCGACGGACATCCGGTTACACCCAAATCGCGTGTTGTAGCGATAAACAGTTCCTCGCTTCATCAGAGGAGTTACTGTAGCAAATTTAACAAAAAGTTAATTTATAAAAAATTTGTTTAGACTGATGGAGGGAAAATTTGATGATTTATTAGCTATATTTTAAGTTTTTGTTATTTTAAAGATACTGATGCTCTTACAAACTTTTTAATTTTTAAACTAAAACAATATACCTTATTTCTCTCAACCCAATTGCTTTTCTTCCACGGCTTCATCTCATATTTCGGTTTATTTATAAATCAATGGATACAAAATCTTGTAATAAAATAAAAAATACTTACAAAAAAATAAAAAATAAAAAAATTAGCGTGCGCACTGTGCAGTAAGGGTGGACAAATGTAGGTTGGACCGGGCTTGGATTAAGCCGATATTATATAATAAGAGATTTTGTATTTATTCAAGTCCGGTGCAGTTCTAATATTAGGCCTTCATATCTATTTAAGTTCGGTCTAAAAAATTATAATAAATTTCCAATTCAGTCATCGGGTTATATGTTATAAAAATTAAACATTTCATAATTAAATTTAATCATACATTATATTACTTAAATAAATATATTGACATCATTATAAATTAAAAGATTTTATGTATAAATTTAAAGATTTATTAAATAAATTCAATTACATATCACCACAAATATGAATTTTAATAAAATCAATAAAGATAAAGTTTAGACAATCACAAAAAATATATTTTAATATATTATAAATAAGTAATTAATTTAATAATGAGTTGGACTGAGTTGAAAGTATAAATTTCAAGCACAACCCATTAATATTTGGAAAATTTACCCATAAGTCTTAGTTTTTGAAACGTTGAACCATTTAGTCCTAAAAGTTTTCTTATGCTCCATTTAGTCCCATTTTTACATCAGCATGATGTAAATGATCTGATATTTCATTCTATAATTTTAAAATTTATTGAAATCTGATGAACATTAGATGTTTTTCATCCTATATTTTCAAACATTATTGAAATTTGATGAACATTAGATGTTTGTAACATGACTCTGATGTTATTAACATTGTATCTGATGTTATTAACATTGTAATGGGACCTTTCAGTCTATAAGAAAACTTTTAGAACTAAACAATGCATAAATTATTAATTTGGGATTTATTGGTACATCCCCTTAATATTTTAGGGTTGAAAATTTTGGCTTAACGCTATAAGTTAAAACAATCATTTAAACACTTAAAAATAGGACTAGATCAAACCAATTAAGCTAGTCAACGAGCCGATATCACTCAACTACTCAACTTATTTTGAAATAGTAGTTTGTTTTGCCATAATGTTCTCTCTCAAGTTGGACACGTTTTTAATGCCAACCACGCCACGCATAAAGATTTAGAGAGAAACATGTTAAACTAAGGTCAAGTTTGGTAACTTTTAAAAAAGTTAAAAATATAAAAAATTATTCAAAAAGTTAAAAAGTTATTACTATTCACCAAAAGTCAAAAATTACGGCTGCACAACTCTCAATCTTAATTTTTCCCTACACACTAATTTATACAATTTTTTACCCATAGGTCTCATGTGAAACATGTGGTCTCCATTTAATCCCATAACTTTTTCACTACACCCAAAAGTCATTTCCTCTCTCTCTCTGCTTTTTACTTCCCTTCCTCTCTCGTTTTTTTTCTGCATTTTCTCTCATCGTGTTTGTCATGGAAGACGACCACCGTGATCATGTCTTTCTCCATTGATCAGGGTTCATTGATAACCACCAACCATCGAAATCAACTCTGACGAAGAAGATAATATATTTTCCGACGAAGAAGATGAGTGGATCTACTTAGATCTGATGTAGATCTACTCAGATCTACATCAGATCTGAGTAGATCTACACAGATTTGGCTAGATCTAAACAAAAAATAGTTACCGGAGTACAATCCTCTCTCTACATCCGTCTTTCCTTTCGATCTCTTTTTTTTTTTTTTTTTTTCTCTGCTATACACTTCTGTTTTTCTGTTCTAATGGAGAAAATTTTCGAATTCTGAACAAGTAGTTTTCGAGTTTTAGTTACAGGCGGTGAAAACTGTAAAATTTTACAGTTTCAATTTTTTTTTTTGGTGCTGGAATGAATCATGGTTTAAAACAGTAAAATTTTGCAGTTTTATAACATTCTTTAGAACTGTAAAATTTTACAGTTTCATAACATGTTTTTTAATTTTTTTTTTCCGGCAATATTCTAGACATTCCGGTGAGTCTCCGGCGACCGTTAAACGGAAGTCCGACGGTAGTAAGATGTGAACAGTGTCTGTAAATTAAAAAAAAAAAAAAAGAGGATTTTTTGGTAACAATTAAAAATGTGTTGGACTAATTGGTGCAAGTATTTTGTTTTGAGATTAGCTGGGTTTTGAACTTGTTACATGAGACTTATCAGTAAGTTCCCCTTTTTTAATACACATTTTTCTATAAAAAGTAAAAAAGTTAACCCAAACAACCATATTTTTTTCTTCAATTTTTTAGTCCAAAAAGTCAAAAAGTGCACTTATTTAAGATATCTCCAACAACCCCTAACATTCAGTGAGATGTTTTTGTTCCATTTTATACCTATAGCATTATTTTTGACTATATAATCTATACTATTATATTAAACCTAAATTTAAATAATAAAGCTTGTGGTATGTATAAATTGAATAATACTATAAGGGGAAAAAAAAATCTTTACACTGTTCACGTCATTTTAATTGTCACAGCCATTATGATGTTTGAAAATCAACTTTGCAGGTTCACAAACTTTTCAAAGCTTTTCTTTCCATCAAACCATTGACAGGTCTGATTATTTCTGTTATTTTTATTTTTAATCTTCCTAACTCACTTTAATCTTCTTAATTAAATTATTGTAGATTTTATTTTCAACCTCAATTATTTTGCTAATTCTGGAAGTGATTATTCCTCAAGTAAAAATACAAGGATAAGCATTGTTAGGTATGTTTTCTTTATACAATTTGCTTTTATATTATTGGTATGTAGAGCATGGATTGACTGCTATTATAAAAAATAATAACAATAATAATAATAAATCCTTTCAGCTCTCTCTCAAATTTTTTTTCCACTGAAACTCTTTCCTCCAATTATTTCTTATTTTTTAAATTTTATTACTTTATTATGATATATCAATTGTGATCTCAAGTTCTTTTTAACTTAAACTTTTTTCTCCAGTTCTCTTTTTGGTGATGAACCAATTCTTCTATCTCTTAAAGTCTTTATTTTTTATTTGGGTTCTAGAGTTGTTTTTTTTTTTTTTTGGCAAACAGAAACTGTTTTCCCAATTCTCTCTCTCAATTTTTTCTGAATTCTTTTTCTCTCACAATTTCTTTTTATATTATTTCTCCTTTTTTTTTCAACATAGGGTTGAGTCACTACAAAAAAAAATTTGACTTTTTGCGACGGTAAAATACCATTGCTAATACTCCTAATGCCGTCGCAAAAACTTTTTACGACGGCAAAAGGACTTTTTGCGACGGCAAGAGGGGGTCGCAAAAGAGTTTTTGCAACGGCACAGTGCCATCGCTAATGTTTTTGCGACGGCATTTTTGCCTTTTGCGACGGCACTATTTTACCGTCGTTAAAAATGTTATTTGAGACGGCAAAAAATACCGTCGCTAATAGTCTTTTTTTTGCAACGGCAAAAACACTGTTTTTGCGACGGTGTGATGCCGTCGCAAAAAGTATTAAAAATATGAAAATTTTTATTTTTTTGCAACAATATAATGCCGTCGCAAAAAGTATTAAAAAAATAATAAAATTTCTATTTTAAATAATAAAATTTCTATTTTTTGCGACAGTTTAGTGTTGTCGCAAAAAGTAAAACCTGTAACAAAATCAGTAAAAATAATAAAATTTTCTGTTTTTTGCGACAGTGTAGTGCCGTCACAAAAAAGAAAAAAAAAATCCTCCGATAAAATTATTAAAAATATTAAAATTTCTCCATAATAATTACATAATAATATAAAAATTCCTGTATAAAATAACAATTTCTTCATAATAAAATATTCTTCCATTCATAATTACACATCAACAAAATTATCTCACTACATAATGTTCCATAATTATCCTCCGATAAAATTTAAAAATATAAAAGAAATGAAAAAAATAAACACTATAAATGAATATAAATTACTTTTTTCTCCATTTATAAATTCACGATTCAAACAAAGCAAGAGTTCACAAAGGTAACCAACGATCACTTCTGTTACTTAACTCAGTTTTAATAAAAAGACTGACAATGTTCCTACAAATTCTTCATTCCACTTACAGTTTTGATCTTAAAATTTTCACCTCATCCCACAAAATCTTTCCTTTTTGAGTCGCACAATCTCACATATTCAATTCACTTGCAAGCTTGAAGGAGGGTCGAATGTTTCATCACCACAATACAAATCTGTACTATGAAAATTGGTTACAAAATATTCAACCCTCAGTTTTCCTCAAGGTTGAAATATGGTGAGAAACAGTATGTAATGTATATAATGGGAAAATAAAAATTTTATTTTTTTCAACTCGTCATCCCGTCTAGTTATTTGGATTTGAAAGCCATTCACTAATCGAGCTGAAGGAAAGAAAGACATCCGATCCTCCTTGAGTTGGGTCCAGCTACCAAAATAATTTGCAGCGAAATAAGAACTTCATTTACAGCATAATTTCTTCACATCATCCACACAAAAAAATATGTATCTAATCCATCATATTTATAAATAAATAATGAGACCACCATTAATTTTTGAATGTGATGTGTCCTACATGCAAATATGGTGGAGTTTATTGTGTGGATCTATCTAAGAAGTTGAAGAAAATGGTGAAACGTATTTGGTATATATAATATATATATAAACCCTCAAAAAACAAACCCATAATTTGAGGACATCTTTTACAACCATTAATTAATGCAACATAATTTTTCTTAAGTTTTTTATTTTTTATTTTGGTACTACGTAAAAGTCTGTTTGTCTGTATAATGTTTTTCATAAGTATTTGAGGGATGAAAATAACCTGTATGTAGTAATGAAGTAATGAAGAAAGAGAGAACTTTGAAGGCGAGCCAACTCTGCCCCTAGACAAAATCGAGCTCCTCCTCCAAACGGAGCATAAAATGGACTGCTTCTCCAATTTCTCTTTTCCTTTATATAGGAAACAAAACAAAAACAAAAACAAAAACTGTCAATTTTTATAGAGTAATGCAAACTGATCAAGGATTACACCTGAAGCCATGCTTGTTTGATATTTGATAGATTAAATAGAAATTCTAGAATTAAGAAGGGAGTAAATAAATCAAGGATAATAACCTTTTGTACTTGGGTCAATCAACTAGGCCATTGATTGGACAACAAGCCACACTGAATGTCTAGAGTTGCTTAGGCAGTCTGGAAACATGGTATGGTATGGACTCTAGGGTAGACTCTATGCATTGGACAATCCACCTGCTTAAAGGTTGAGCTACATTTCAAGAAAAATATTAACCATCTAAAGTAATCAAGAGGGAAAACATTGCTAATAAAGCAATATTTGGCAAGACAACCCAACATGTGAAGGCAGCCCTCAATAACTATTTACACATTCATTATTCATTAACATCACCTAGACAACTATTTGACCTTGTAAAGTATCAAATTTTTACTCTAGAAAGTTCACTGTCATCAGGATGGTAACTGTCACAATGGTTAAATGTTTACTGTACCAAACAGTATGTGCTGGCAAATACATTTTATTATCATAAAGACCTAAATTTTTCCTAACTTAACGGTATTGAAAGCATGCAACAAAATTCAACAGCAAGCGGAGTCAAAATCATACATGATCTAGCATAAATTATGTAGATGTCAAGCATGAGGGAAAGCAACTATATGTTAGTAAAGATTTCGTTTTTATTATTGTAAGTATATTTTAGGAATCCAGGCAATGTGTGTTAGTTAACTAGTATCCAAAATGAGTGCAACATAATGTCAAGTATGAATATCAAAGATTGTTATTGGAAGTATACATGGAGACATGGCACCAAAAAGTGCTAAAAGGCCCAAAAATTCTCTCAGTATGTTTTTTTTGATTGTGAAGCCTGCAAGAAGCGGCAGATCAAATTAATTGTTACTGATCATAAGAAAAAAATCAAATTAAACACAACCTAACACAGCACTTCTCAACCATTTAGGATTTTCTATGGAAAGTGAACTACATAAGAAAATAGTTCTTAACAAGAACATCCAATGTTGTGAATGACCCATAAGTTTCTCCATAATCTACACCACAAAATTTCACAATAAGATGAGTAAAAAAAAGGCAGGAATTTTGCGGGCATAGGTACCTACCTTAGAAGGAGCCTTCTTTAAACACAAGGAAACAAATTCTTTCATAGGACAAGAAAAATGTTCATCCAACTGCACAAGAAAAATTAAATAACTCACTTTAATTGAAAATTTTATTTATCAAGCGTTGAGTCCACGCCAATGGACGATCTGATCTTCCATTCGTCTCTACCATCACCCTCGACATTTGGGATCACTAAGTACCTGTAAGAAGAAGAAATATATGTTCATATCATAATCAATCATACCAGGGGCAGGGACTAAACAAAGTTCTGTTCTATGAAATTATATGACAGAAAAGAGCCTCTAAAAATGGTAAGTAGTAACTGGATTTGCCATAAGTTGTGTTATTACATAGTACATCGTGAAACATATATCCCATACAAAAATCATCGCTGAAGAAAGATGTAAGCTCAAATCACTAACACTACCAATAAATCTTGAACCAGAAATGAATGGGAGTAAAAAAAGTGAAGCGAGGCCATGAAAACAGCATTAACTAGCCTGGTTCCCACAAATGCTAATGTTACTGAAGCAAGACTGACAACTTTTAAATAAAGCAACACCCATGTAAGTTGCAACCACTCCAAATAAAGGTTTTCATACTATTCTTGACAACTAAAGGCAAAATCTTACAAGATAAACTCTTAAATTATTAATAAAATACTTGAATGAACCATGAGAATTCTCTATCATAATTAAAAATAAATAAAATAAAAGGCCCATAGACAAAAAGAGTAGGGGACTTACATCATAAGCTTCATTAATGTGGTGAAACTGAACCCCACAATTGTTTCCTCTGCAAACATCCGGATGATACTAAAAATTCGATCATATTACAAACATAATTATTAATTAATAAAATGGGTTCCACATTAATAATTAATCAAAAAAAATTAAATCAAATCAAATAAATGAAAAATAACATTAAATGAAACATGCATCAAATGCAATTGCAATTAAATTTTTATTTATTTTTTATCCGATATTTTTTCAAACCACTCATTCTAAGCATAATCAAAAATGTTTGAGAATCTAATTTTTTTTTGCAATAAGTGTCAACTTTACTACCTTGTCATATTAGGTGAATTTAAGATCTAAATCCTGAGTTTCTAACATTTTTCAAATGAATTTAAAAATAAAAAATAAAAAATAAAAAATTAATAGGAAAGGAGACCAATCAGAACCAGATTTTATAGAAGAAGATATTAATCAAAAAAGGAAAATATAAAAAACAACATTTTGAAAAGAAAATGGAAAGAGAAATTACATGGAGAGCAAGTTGTCTGAAAGCTTTCTTGACCTCAGATTCAGAAGCACCTGGTTGAATCCTCAATGTCTTGTAGGGATCAGTGACAGCAGAATACGAAGCAGTACAAACCCTAACCCTGTCATTTTTCCTCATCGCTTTCTTCTTCTTCGAATTCTTCAATTGGATCCACGAAGAAGATCCTCGGCCAATCATCCCAGCAACACTCGCCATTCTCAACGATCTTGATCGCGATTCTCTCACAATAAATCACAAAAATAGCCTTTGAATTGCACAAACAATAATAACGACTATATATAGATATAGATATATTGAGATTTGAATAATGAGAGTTTCGACACGGCATCTTATTGCCACTAGATCCCCCTCCAACACCAGCACCAACAGCTTCTGTACTTCCTCCAACCATTCGGATGACCTCCACCTTGTTGCCCGCCATCGTCCCCCCTTGCCGCTGCTTGCAGTCGAGAGAGAGAGAGAGAGAGAGAGAGAGAGTATTTTGGGAATTTTTGAAATTGGGGATATTTTTGTTTAAGGGGTTGGGGATTGGGGATCGTGAGTGAGAAACAAAAGGGGGTAAAGAAAGGGGGGAATTAGAAACAGCGGGAAAACGAAAAAGAAAAAGAAGAGGGGGATTTGGGTAGACGCCGTCGTCGCCCATGCTCACAGTCGCGAGAGAGAGAGAGAGATATATATTTGGTAAAAATTAGGGATTTTGGTTATAAAAGAGTGGGGATTTTGGGGGGCGCAGGAATGGAAAAAAATAGGGGAAACCGAGCGGGCGGGATTGGGAAAAAAAAAAATAAAAAAAATAATTTTTATCGTAAATGAATATTTAAATAATAAAAAATAAATAAATAATAATTTTCATTTTCTTTTCGTTATTAAGGTTGAGAATTTATTTCTTTCATTTTTATTTTAATGAATAAAAAATTATTATTATTATTTTTTATTTGGTAAAAGTAAGGATAATATTTTAATAAAAATTATTTTCTATTAAGAGTGATGAGTGAGAGAGAGAGACAGACAGACAGACAGACAAAGAGAGAAAGAGATAGAGAGAGAGAGAGAGAGAGACAGAAAAAGAGAGAGAAACAAGAGATCATGAGCGATACAAAAAGAGAGAGAAAGAGAGCGAAAAGAGATGAACGAGAGAGAGAATAGAAAAATAGAGAGATAGAGAGAAGATAGATGAGCGAGAGAGACAGAGAGAGAGAAAAAGAGAGATGAGCGAGAGAAACAGAGAGAGAAAAGAGATGAGAGAGATAGAGAGAAGAGAGATGAGCGAGAGAGAAGACAAATGAGAGAGATAGAGAGAAGAAAGATGAAAGAAAGACACACAGACAGACAAACAAACAGACAAATAGACAAAGAAGAGTGATGAGGAAAGAGAGAAAGAGAAGAGTGGTGGTAGTTGAATAGTATTTGCAGTAGTGGTAAATGTGGTAGAGAAGATAGGTGATGAGAGAGAGAGAGATGAGTGAGAGACGAATAGAGAAAAGAGATAGAGAGACAGAGAAAGAGACAGAGTGATGAGTGAGAAAGAGACAAAGTGGTCACTAAAAGTACATTTTCTTGTAGTTGATCGATAAATCGAAAAGGAGCTCAATAAATAAAGAAGAGATAAGGGAGAGAGTGAGCAAGGCGAACACAGTGGGAGAGAGAGAGAGAGAGAGAGAGAGAGAGACAGACAGACAGACAGACAGACAGACAGGCAGACAGAGAGAGGGAAGAGCGATAAGTGAGAGAGAGAGAGACGGAGAGAGAAAGAGATAGAGAGAGATAGACAGAAAAAGAGAGAGAAACAAGAGATGGGCAAGAGATAAACAAAAAGAGAGAGAAAGAAAGTGAAAAGAGATTAACGAGAGAAAGACATAGAAAAAAAAAAAAAAAGAGACAGAGAGAGTGGTAGTGGTAGTGGTAGTGGTCATAGTTCCACCCATTGATTTAAGTATGGTGTTTGTTTTGAGCTTTCAAATCATAATTCTACATCCATTTTTCAAAACTCAATTCAAAATATAATCATTACTTTTCGAAACTCATAACCAAACACATAATTCAAAACTCTTTTCAAAACTTAATTCAAATCAATTTTTTAAAAATTTTAAATATTTAAATATTTTAATTTTGTGAGAGACAGATAAAGAAGAGAGACAGAGATAGAGTGATGAGCGAGAGAGAGAGAGAGACAAAGTGGTTGCTAAAAGTGTATTTTCTTATAGTGGATCGATAAATTGAGAAGGAGCTCGATAAATAGAGAAGATGAAAGTAAGAGAGTGAGCAAGACGAACATAGTGAGGGAGAAATAGACAAATAGACAAGTAGAGAGAGAGAGAGAGAAGAGTGATGAGTGAGAGAGAGACAGGGAGAGAGAGAGATAGACAGAAAAGAGATAGAGAGAGAAAGAGAGAGAGAGATAGATAGAGGGAGAGATAGAAAAAGAGAGAGAAACAAGAGATGAGCGAGAGAGAGACACAGAAAAACAGAGAGACAGAGAGAGAAGAGAAATAGGCGAGAGAGATAGAAAGATAAGAGAGAGAGAAAAAAAGATATGAGAGAGATAGAGAGAAGAGAGATGAGCGAGAGAGACAAAGAGAGAAAACAGATGAGAGAGATAGAGAGAAGAGAGATAGCCGAGAGAAAATGAGAGAAAGAAACAAACAGACAAAGAAAAAAGAGTAATGAGTGAAAGAGATAAAGAGAAGAGAGAAAGATAGAGACAGAGAGACAGGAAGATGAAAAAATGAATGAAAAGAGAAATGTTATATCAAAAGAGTAAGACGATATTGTTTTTTTAAATTTTTTTTGTGATAGAAAAATATTGTTGATTTATTCAAACCATTTTGTGACTATATATATATGAAGCTATCTCAAAACCACAATCATTATGCTAGGTTAGAGTTTTTCAAAAACTCTTTTGAAAAAATTATACTTTCTTGTTTTCCGTGATATTGTTTTTATTGAATTTTTTTAATATTTTAAGTTTTTTTTAATCTTTAGACACACCTAACATAAATACACCTAAAAAATAAAAAATTGTAAAAAAAATCTTTTAAAAATTCACTAAATACCAAAAATACAAAAAAAAAATACAATAATTCAATACATTTTTTTGTATTTTTATGTATTTATTAATTTTTAAAATATTTTTTCATAATTTTTATTTTTTAGATACATCTACGTAAGGTGCATTTAAAAAAAATATTTAAAATTTAAAAAATATTCGCTAAAAATAAAAAAAAAAAACACGAAAGACACTTTTTGCGACGGTAGAAAATACCGTCTCAAAAAAGCAGAGTATTTGCGACGGCTGCCGTCGCAAATACTCTCATTTTTTGAGACGGCAAATAATGCTGTCGCAAATGCTCTGCTTTTTTGAGACGGCAAATGGTTATACCGTCGCAAATACTCTCATTTTTTGAGACGGCAAATAGTGCCGTCGCAAATGCTCTGCTTTTTTGAGACGGCAAATGATGCCGTCGCAAATACTCTACTTTTTTAGACGACATTTTCTGCCGTCGCAAAAAGTGACTTTTTGAGGCGGCAAGTGTGCCGTCGCAAATAATTCCGTCTCATAAACCCACTTTTTTGTAGTGAGTATCGTTTTTTTAATCCACTTCTCTTTTTCTCAATTTTTCTTTTTATTTATTTATTTTGAATGAATCAATTCTTTCTCTTAAAATATTTATTTTTTTATTTGGGTTCTACAATTTCTTTTGGGCAAACTGAAATTGAATTCTCTCTCTCTCTCTCTCAAAATTTATTTCTTTAATATGATAAAAATTGCAATGAACCAATTCTCCTTTTCTCAAACTTTTTTTTTCTTCTAGTTCTATCTCAATTTTCTTAACTGAATTCTTTTTCTCTATCTCTCAATTTCTTTTTTTTTTCAACTTAGGGTTGAGTACCCTTTTTTTTTCACCCACTTCTCTCTCTCAATTTCTCTTTTTATTTATTTATTATCGATGAATCAATTATTTTTCTTAAATTTTTTTTTATTTTTATATTTGGATTCTACAATTTTTTTTGGCAATCTTAAACTGTTTTCTCAATTCTCTCTCATGATACATATGTATATTATTAGAGAAAAATATGAATCACATAATATATATATATATTTAAAATTTCTACACGCATCCTCGACCGCTAATTATAATTATAAGGAAACACTTGAGCTTAGCCTGTTAATAGTGATAGTCTATTTTGCTAACATCTTACAAAAGGCGCAAAAAATAATAATTGTTATTATTAAAATAATGTTAAACACATAGAATTCATATATAAAAATTATATGGTAAAATAATTGTGACATAAAAAGATGGTATTGGTGTAATTATTAAACAAAAATATTCCGCCAAAAATCATTACCATGAGAAAATATTCAATTTTAGTTTATGATTATGAATATATTATTTTTAAAATTTTATTTTAGGACAAATAATTCAAAATAGAAGTATTACATAGTTGAAAAAAATAGAATTATAATTAATGTTTATTTTTTTGATAAAAATAACGTTAGTATATTAATAGTTAATATTATTACTAATGTTATAAACAAACAAACAAAAAAGGGGTCTCTTCCTATTACATAATCAAATTACCATCATCTATTCACACAAATCATTTCTTCATAATATACATAATTCAAAATTTCCTCTCAAATTTTAACAGTTGAAACATGTAAGATTAATACCAAGTAAAAAACAAATAAACCAATGAATATACTTTGCCTCTTTTGATCCCTAATAATATTAGAAGCAAAATCAGAAATTTTTTATTTAAGCCTTTCGTTTCTTTTTTTAATTTTTTATTTATTTTTTTTATCAATTGATAGGAGAGTAATTATAAATATAAAAAATATTTACATCAAACAGACCAATAGTCTACAATAACCGGAAAGTCAACCAATAAACTAAAATGTCACGCCCCAAACCCGCCCCAAGAGGTTCGGTGACGAGACCGGCCAGTAATCTTAGATTACCAAAGGCCTTCTTGTACATAACATAATTAAACGGGGCTCGCGGAAGCGAAAATAAAATACAATAGTCCAAAGAGCTGTGCATTTATATGAACATACATTTACATGCCAAAAATGAGTTAATTATCCACATTCATTACAAAACATGTAACAAGAATTCATATACAAAACTTATATACGTAAAGGCCTCAGCCACAAGTACAACTTAACAAGACAAGCTCTCAAAACGGCCTTCCAGGCCTAGCTCCGACTCGGAGCACTCAAAACGGAAGGCTTTCAAAACGGCGGCTCGATCCGAGACTCCGCCTAGGCTTGGCTCCCAGAAGGCTCACCTATAAATACATAAATACAAACAATGAGCTAAAGCTCAGCAAGTAACATTAAAGTAAAGGGTTAGTGAACGAAGTCCGACATTTCCATAAAATCATAATAAAACAGTCATAAACATACTTCAGTCATTCGTCCTTATAAGAACATACATAATGGCATACTCCACAGAACATAACATGTGCCGACTAACGGCTAGAGTAACCGGTCCCGAACACCGATTAAACACATACCGAGATCTCGTAAACTGGTCATGGGCTTGTCCTTCCATGCCGTCCCCCATGACTCATGACGCATGGGCCTGCATGTTCTCGCCCCCATGACTCAACTGACTATGGATGCCATACTAGATTCGCAAATAGAACATTCGTTCACAGAAAACATTCTCATTTCAAAACGTATCATATCATAGCACTTTTAGAACATAATTTCATAATAACATATCTTTACAGAAATGTCACTTACAGAGGGTTTCCGAAACCGATGGCACGGTCTTCTCAATTTGACCTGCAACAATAACATTATAGCACATTTCTCAATTACATTATCCTTAATCATGCACTTCATTCCTTTCTTTACTTTATTTCATGTTCATAAGGTGATAAATGATGCAATTAACATGTAAAAATCATGTAGTTCATTTCCCCCAAAATTTCCTGAAAATAGCCTTCCCGCTCGAGCGCCCACTTGTCCGCTCGAGCGGACTGTAAACTGTCCGAAAACTGCTGGAAGGGTGATTTCTACGCTCGAGCGAGCTTACCTCCGCTCGAGCGGACCATGCAAAACCCGAAAATCTGGTTCTTCTTCACTCCTTCAACCTTCAATCTCTTTTGTTTACAAAATCAACTTCTAATACTTGAAATACAACTTCTCATACACTCGATCAACAACTTGAATCAAACATTACATCATCAATCAAAACTCAAATGCATCATATAGAAGAGCAAACCCATGAATATGTATATAAAAGCTTCATTTTCAACTTCCATGGAGGTTTTCCCTCAACTTGCCAAATAAATATGAATTAACCATTTAAAAGCCATGATTTGAGCCAAACTTACTAAATGCCAAGGATCAACTATCATTTTCATGTAATTAGAGGAGATGCTTACCTTAATCACTTAATCAAGCTTGATTTTCCCCTTTTCACTTCTTCTTCCTCTTTGGTTCTTCCTTCCACGTTTTTCTCTCTCTCTCTCTCTCTCTCTAAGATATTTCCTCTTTTCTTGGTTTGAGTCAAATGAGTCCATAATCCTTATCTAAATACATATCTATCACATAATCCATTTTATCAAAAACATTTAAGCCAAACAAGGTCCAACGAATCAGACGAATTTCAGTCCTCAATTTATTTTACCAAAAGGTTCTAAAAATTCCCGGTATCACATAGACGTGCTCAATTTCATTTTCTAAACCCATTATGGTTGTCAATTTCAGTCCCGAAGTCGTACTGCCAACAGATATTTATCTAATTCGAACAGATTTTTCTCAATTAAATCACGTAAACACATAAGTAATTACTGAAAATGACATCACACGGTTCTGGGTCGTTACACTCTCCCCACCTTAGGAAGTTTGGTCCTTCAAACTTAACTTATTCTAACAAAAGGTCAATCAGAAATCTGAGTTACACATTCTTAATTTCCCCCATCATAAATGTTTCATCCATGCAAAGGTGATATCATAACATAACAATCCATAGCAAAGGTAATAATAAAGAAAATTCGTTCTATCATCAGTTAAGTATTCCACGTTCAATAATCTCCATCGCATAGGTAATAATGCTATCTTACTAAATAGTAAAGTCATACATGTCTTCGCTTTTCCAGTATTTTGTGTCTTTTCGGGAACTAAGCTATAAACTCTTGCTTGCCTTAAAGCATTCCCCTCGGAAGCAGACGTTGCAATCGTCATCGGTGTCGTTGTTGAGTTAACTCCACTAGCAATAGGTCTCTCATTCCGTGAATAAACTTGTGGACAAGTTTTAGCTAGATGTCCTTTCTGTCCACATTTGTAACAGGCTCCAGATCCACGGCGGCAAATACCCCAATGCTGTTTCCCACAATCTTTACACGTAGGCACACCTCCCTTTGTAGTATCATTAATGGTTAGATTCGATTTATCATTTACGGAGCCCACTGATTCACTAATCACTTCCACTTTCTGTTTCTTAAATGTCTTACCCTCCCTGTCAGTCATTGTCGTTGATTTGGACATTTTCAAAGCCGCAATATTTGTCTCGGACATCAGAGCCCTATCCAGTACATCAACATATTTCTCCAATTTTAGCACATTTACTCGGTCAAGCACTTCAACCTGTAGACCACCCTCAAATTTCCTTGCCTTTTTATATTCGGTATCAACCATATGAGGAGCGTAACGAGCTAGTTCAGTGAATTTACTTTCATACTCTGCTACTGACATTGCACCTTGCTTCAGCTGCTCAAATTCAGATATTTTCCTGTCTCTCATGCATTGTGGGAAATACTTTTCATAAAAGATCTCAAATCGATCCCATGTCAAATCCCTATTCTGATCCCGTACCAACATCCACCATCGTCTAGCTTCTTCTGTCAGAGTAAAGGTTGCTAACAACACTTTGTAAACATCATTACACGGAAATACTTCGAAAATCTTTTCTGTTTCTAAGACCCAAGCTTCTGCCTTTAAGGGTTCAATACCCCCTGCAAACTCTGGTGGTTTCAATTTCTTGTATTTCTGTGTCAAACTGATAATGTCATCATTGTTCATCTGTTCTACTTGCACTGGTGGTGGTGGAGGAGGCGGAAATGGCTGTCTCTGCTGTGGTTGTTGGTTTTGTTCTAGCTGCTGTCTAACCAACCCAGTCAAAACTTCTACCATTCTTTCTAATCGATTCATTCTTGCATTAGAGTTCTGTTCATCTACTTTCTTGCATTGGTATCTTCCATTGTCTATAGAACCCATAGCAAATACAACATTTCATTTTCTATATACTGTTCCTTTACTGCCTCATCATCATTCAATTCTGGTTTCTCATATACCGAACACACACACACATGCACATACTCATGCTATGCTCTATATCTTTTCTAATGCACCTAACAGCTCATATGGACACGTGTGTGGGTAAATTAACTTGTGCGCTCTGATACCACTCTGTCACGCCCCAAACCCGCCCCAAGAGGTTCGGTGACGAGACCGGCCAGTAATCGTAGATTACCAAAGGCCTTCTTGTACATAACATAATTAAACGGGGCTCGCGGAAGCGAAAATAAAATACAATAGTCCAAAGAGCTGTGCATTTATATGAACAACATTACATGCCAAAAATAATGTTAATTACCCACACATTACAAAACATGTAACAAGTCATATACAAAACTTATATACGTAAGGCCTCAGCCACAAGTACAACAACAAGACAAGCTCTCAAAACGGCCTTCCAGGCCTAGCTCCGACTCGGAGCACTCAAAACGGTAGGCTTTCAAAACGGCGGCTCGATCCGAGACTCCGCCTAGGCTTGGCTCCCAGAAGGCTCACCTATAAATACATAAATACAAACAATGAGCTAAAGCTCAGCAAGTAACATTAAAGTAAAGGGTTAGTGAACGAAGTCCGACATTTCCATAAAATCATAATAAAACAGTCATAAACATACTTCAGTCATCTTATAAGAACATACATAATGGCATACTCCACAGAACATAACATGTGCCGACTAACGGCTAGAGTAACCGGTCCCGGACACCGATTAAACACATACCGAGATCTCGTAAACTGGTCATGGGCTTGTCCTTCCATGCCGTCCCCCATGACTCAGACGCATGGGCCTGCATGTTCTCGCCCCCATGACTCAACTGACTATGGATGCCATATAGATTCGCAAATAGAACATTCGTTCACAGAAAACATTCTCATTTCAAAACGTATCATATCATAGCACTTTTAGAACATAATTTCATAATAACATATCTTTACAGAAATGTCACTTACAGAGGGTTTCCGAAACCGATGGCACGGTCTTCTCAATTTGACCTGCAACAATAACATTATAGCACATTTCTCAATTACATTATCCTTAATCATGCACTTCATTCCTTTCTTTACTTTATTTCATGTTCATAAGGTGATAAATGATGCAATTAACATGTAAAAATCATGTAGTTCATTTCCCCCAAAATTTCCTGAAAATAGCCTTCCCGCTCGAGCGCCCACTGTCCGCTCGAGCGGACTGTAAACTGTCCGAAAACTGCTGGAAGGGTGATTTCTACGCTCGAGCGAGCTTACCTCCGCTCGAGCGGACCATGCAAAACCCGAAAATCTGGTTCTTCTTCACTCCTTCAACCTTCAATCTCTTTTGTTTACAAAATCAACTTCTAATACTTGAAATACAACTTCTCATACACTCGATCAACAACTTGAATCAAACATTACATCATCAATCAAAACTCAAATGCATCATATAGAAGAGCAAACCCATGAATATGTATATAAAAGCTTCATTTTCAACTTCCATGGAGGTTTTCCCTCAACTTGCCAAATAAATATGAATTAACCATTTAAAAGCCATGATTTGAGCCAAACTTACTAAATGCCAAGGATCAACTATCATTTTCATGTAATTAGAGGAGATGCTTACCTTAATCACTTAATCAAGCTTGATTTTCCCCTTTTCACTTCTTCTTCCTCTTTGGTTCTTCCTTCCACGTTTTTCTCTCTCTCTCTCTCTCTAAGATATTTCCTCTTTTCTTGGTTTGAGTCAAATGAGTCCATAATCCTTATCTAAATACATATCTATCACATAATCCATTTTATCAAAAACATTTAAGCCAAACAAGGTCCAACGAATCAGACGAATTTCAGTCCTCAATTTATTTTACCAAAAGGTTCTAAAAATTCCCGGTATCACATAGACGTGCTCAATTTCATTTTCTAAACCCATTATGGTTGTCAATTTCAGTCCCGAAGTCGTACTGCCAACAGATATTTATCTAATTCGAACAGATTTTTCTCAATTAAATCACGTAAACACATAAGTAATTACTGAAAATGACATCACACGGTTCTGGGTCGTTACATAAAATCCATCGAGTCCAAGTCCAACAATTACTAATCACAAATAACCCATAATGGATGAGAATAAATATCATCACAAAATATATTAAACTACTCTCCATAAAAACTCACGATAAAGGATATTAAACTATTCTATTGTTTGATTGTTCGGATTGAATATAAGGGTTTGAGGATGATATGTAATACCTAAGGATAAATATGTGATATAATATGTTGTAGGATATGAGATGTATTATATATACGGTGGGGTCACTTATATTATGTTTGGTTAAGATATGATATATAATGGGATAAGAGGAGAGTAATTATTTTTAACCTTTGGATAAAAGATTTCCATATCCGACGGTGGAGGATATACAATATCATGGGAGTTGGTATTGCATATCCCCTTTTGTGTTATATACTATCTGGACTCCCTATATCCATAGTAATTAAACACGGGATATAGAGAGATAATAAAACATGTGGGACCCACATTATATACTATCCGATCTCTCCTTGTATCGATCTTTTATATCTCCTAACAAACAGTACTTTAGACGAAGAAAAAAGAAAACCCACATGTGAGAGAGGGGGACGGCATGTGACCCTTGCCCCTTCTCCAAGAAAGAAAAACATGAAGATGCAAGACACTCCACAACTAGTAATAAACATCCAATCCAAGAAAAATCAACAGAACATGACATAGTTTTGTACCAGAAGAACAATTTCATCACAGAATTTTAGCAATGACGTGAGTCATTTTTGGAGATATATGTGCAAGAAGAAGAAGCTGGAGGTGGTTTTGTTACTTTGTGAGGTGAAGCCGACACTAAGCCACGACTGCTACCGCCACCGTGAACCACCGTGAGCTTTCTACCATTAAAAGGCCTTGCAGCAACTTCAAGAAGTTTGTGTTGGCTTCAGCCCACATGGAGGAGTAGTTGGAGGTTGGGTCCAAGTCAAGAAGTAGAAGGGGAGATGGCAGGTGGCAGCCCTCCCAATTACTCCTCTTTCTTGACTTTGTTCCCTGTCATTTGTGTATAAATTGAGGTGATAGGGAAGGGATGATGAACAACACAGACGGGGCAAAAGAAAATCAGAGAGAGTGTATGTAAATTTATAGAAAGTGAGTGTGAGTTCTATAATCTCCCTCTAGGAAATTCTATAGTGAAATCTCTCCGTGGACGTAGGGAATTGCTGATTTACGTAAATATCTTGTGTCTATTCTGTGTGTGATTGATTTCTCAGTGTTCTTAATCCTAACAAGTAGTATCAGAGCCTCGTTAGTCAATTTTTTGGAAAAACAGGGTGTGTTTTTCAAAACTGCCAAAAATCCAGTTACTCAAAATTCACTTTTGAGCATACTAGGAGGAAGTTCTCGACGAAGGAAGTTCAAAATTGCAAAGCAGAGCCCCAGATGAGGTGTCACACGTTCTCACGGCCACATAAAGTAGGAGAGTGAAGCCAAGTCTCAAACACGTGACTCACGCGTCATTCCAATCGCATATACGCGCCCTGCGGGCGGCAAAAGAAAGAAGGCGAGTGATCTGTGCGTGATAGTGACGTCACCGCTACGTGTCATCACCACGACAAACAACACCTGTCAGACACGTTAGCGCACGCCAGCGCTACGTCAACCTCAGTTGACTGATCGGGTTGACCCGACCCAGAAGTAGAGGGCTATTCGATGCTAAGCGACTAAGGTACATCCGCAGATCTGAACCATCGAACTTATTTTGGCTAGATCTGAGCCATTTGAAGTTTGTTTTTGACGATCCAATAGCAATTTCTAACTATTTGGAATATTCCGGAGTAATCAGTGCAATCAGATTTTTGAATTAGAGTTTCTATAAAAAGTAAAGAAGACGATGGAGGAATTCACATCAACTTCAGGATCCATGATCAAGTTAAATCCTTCAAATTATGTAATCTGGAAGCCGCTGATGGAATTGACCCTATTACTCTAAAAGGGGTTAAATTAGAAAAAGTAAAGGATGAAGACTAGATAAAGATGAACCGGAAGATTATCGGTTGTATCAGACAATGGATAGACCACAGTGTGTTCCACTATGTCACCCAGGAGACAGATGCATATGTCCTCTGGACAATGTTAGAGGGAATGTATTAGTCAAAGACCACTTGGAACAAAGCCTTGGTGATGAGAAGGCTCGTAAATCTTAAGTTGAAGAATGGTATGTCTGTCGCCGAGTACACTAGTGAATTCAAGAATCTGGTGAATCAACTTGCAACCGTTAAGATGCCCTTGGACGATGAAATGCAAGCTGTACTACTACTTAGTTCTTTATCGGACAGTTGGGAGACTGTGACAACCCTCATTACTGTTCACTGATAACACCACTGATTAGTGCTAATCCATGATTAAGCATGTTAATTGACTGATTGACTAAAATTCTGAACCGATTGATTGAGTGTGTTAGTTTGAACGCAATCCTATCTGTTGACTGCTAAATTATCTGTTCATGTTTTATGTGTTAAACTGCAAATTGAAGGCCTTATCGGCTGCCGAATCCGAAATTGATTAATGTTTTACGCTAATTGGAATTTATGTGATTTTATGGCATATTTAATTGAAATGTGATTTGGTATGATTAAATTAGATTTAATAAAGCTAAATTACAAGAATTGGACTTAATTGCCATTTTGCCATTAGTGGGCTTTGCTAGACAATTGTTTAGTCTTGACTTATCTATGCTATACATCATCCTTGTTCATTTGTGAGAGACCAAAACCGACTTGAGTGAGAGTGAGAGAAATTGGGTTCAACTTGAAGGTTTTGCTTGGAAACTATAGGAATTGAAGAGTAATTTGTTTAATTGAGCTCCCTTATCTTGTATTCAAGACTTAAGGTAGGAGATTCATCCTCTCATTTGTGTATTTGAGCTGTTCTAGCATGGTCCATGGTGATATTAGTGACTCAAAGTCTAGAATTGGTTAAGATTGTTGAATTAAGTTGTAATTCATGCATGCATGTGCATATCTTGAAGTTTAAAGTTGTTTTCATGAAAATTCTTGCATGCATGTCCATATTATTGTTATAGTCCATGAATTCATCTTAATTTTGAAGGAATTGGCTCTTGGAGCAAGTATTTGAAGCCTTGAAGTTGATTAAATACATGCATGTTACAGTTAATTTATGTTCTTGAAGTTTTGTTTGAAAATGAGTTTAATTGAACTATCTTTGGGCTTCGATTTCTCAAATTAATCTTTGAAACATGTAATATTATGGGTTTTGAAGTGTTTTCCAGAAAATTAGCCCAAGAGGATCGATTTTGGTACATTGAAACTTGGTTTTGAGCTTGAGGTTCAAATCTAGAATTTTCAGATTTTGGACCCACGCTCGAGCGAGATACTCCACGCTCGAGCGTACAATCTGAGATCATGTCTTCCGCTCGAGCGAGGAAAGTGACGCTCGAGCGTGAAATGCGTGTATCCAGTACTTTGTATGAGTTTACAGTCCGCTCGAGTAAGAGAGTCCACGCTCGAGCGAGGACTTGTGTCTCACGCTCGAGCGGGGGTCGAGCGCCCGTCGAGCGTGAATTTTGAGCATCCAGTATTTTCACTGTAGTTTGCAGTCCATTCGAGCGACGGAAGTCACGCTCGAGCGGAGACCCTTTGTCAGCATGTCCACTCGAGCGTAGGAAGCCACACTCGAGCGAGACCCCTGTTTTCTGAAAATTTTGAAAAGTGTTTTAAAGTACGTCTTTGCATCCTCTTTCCATCCTAGGCATTCCTAGGCCTAGTTTAAGGCATCTTAATGAGGATATTGATGTAGAACCACACCAAGTCTAAATAGAGGCTAAGTCTTTGTTTCCCAAGTATGTGACTTAGTGTGTGTTCATTCTGAAACTGTAGGGTTGGCATCCGAGGACGCTCACTAGCCTATCTGTAGCCCAGAACTCTGTGAGTAACACTGTCGTAAAGATATGTTCAATTGAGATTATTTTCTGAACGAATAACTGAACTGCTTTATGAATAATACTGTCTACTGAATGAATGTTTGTCCTAATTGCGAACTATATTTCGTGGCATCCTTAGCAATATACTATTACTGTACTGTACTGCTACTGACACAGAGATCTCTGTCGGTTCCCATGTTTGGAACCACTACTGTTTACCGATACGATGGCCATCAACTGACTGTTCGGTCTATTAAGACCTACTGTACTGTTTTTGCTATTGGATGTACCACTTATGACTGCTATGACTGAATGATTGATAGACTGATAATTGATTGTTTTCACTACTGAAAGGACATTCATTCTTAACCTCTTTATGCATATGTTATTCACTGGGCTTTAGCTCACTATTCATATATATATATGTAGGTGTACAGGCACCGGACCGTTGCTAGGAGCATCAGGGTAAACTCCAGTTTTGTCAAGCCAACCTTTGTGCCTCACTACGAGGTTCCAGAACTGTTCAAGTCAAGGCTGTCTAGGGGTGTTTTAGATTTTTCCCCTTTTTTTGCCTCCATTTTGCAATAATGTATAGACTGAATGATCTTTGTACTGTACTGTGATGATAGGGGTTTGATCCCTAACCTGAATGCTTGTATATATTGTGCATACTGTTTTGGTACTGAATGTAAATTTGATGTGAAAAGTCTCTCTGCATACAGATTGTCATAGCTCATTGGACATCTTTTAATTACTGTTTTGGCTTCCGCCAGCCCCTGTACTCTGTATTATTGTTTCACTGTTAAGCAGGCCTTCGGTAATCTCGGATTACTGGCCGGTTACAGTACTAAACCCATAGGGGCGGGTTTGGGTCGTGACAGAGACGTTGGTGGTTTCTCTCAGCAACTCTGTACCAGGGGGAAAGTTGACCATGAGTATGGTCACAGATGCCATATACAATGAAGAGGCAAGGAGGAAAGACATGGGAGGTAGTCAGTCCCATGCTCTTGTCACAGAAGATAGAGACAGAAACAGAGGTAGAGGAAGAGGCAGAGGCAGAGGAAGAAGCCAGAGTAGAGACAGATGGAACAACAAGAGTAAATCCAAAGACAATAAAAGTCAAGGGAACTCTAGCTTCACTTGTTTTCACTGTGGCCAAGAGGGTCACATAAAAAGGAATTGCCCAAGCCGGAAAGATAAAAGCCAAAGCAGTAAGTTAAAAGGAGAAGAGAACACGACAGCCACAACAACTGATGAAATACTTCTTGCAGTTGGTGAAGAGAAAGATTGCCTTCACGTGGCTAACCATAGCTACACATAATGGGTGATAGACACAGCTGCATCCTATCACACCACTTCCTATAGAGAACTCTTCAGCTCGTACAACACTGGAGATTTTGGCACTATTCAAATGGAAAATTTTAGCTATTCAAAGATTGTGGGTATTAGAGACATTAGTATTCAGACTAATGTCGGACACAACTTGGTTCTCAAAGATGTGAGGCATGTTCCAGATTTGCGCCTCAATCTTATCTCCAGAAGTGCCCTGGACCGACAAGGCTATACAAGTACATTCGAAAATGGTCGTTGGAAGCTGACATAAGAAGCTTTGACAATCGCCAAAGGAGAGATGTCTTCAACACTGTACAAGACTCAAACGAAGATCTGTTTGGAAAGTCTTAATGCAGCAGAAGACAACGAGTCACCGGACTTATGGCATAGAAGACTGGCTCACATGAGTGAAAAAGGATTGCATCTGTTGGCAAAGCAATCCAAGATACCCTTATCTAAAGGGAGTGCCCTGAAGCCTTGTGATCATTGCCTTTATAGCAAGCAACATCGAGTATCATTCAGTTCAAGGAGTAAGAGGAAAACAGAAGTGCTCAGTATGGTATATTCGGATGTTTGTGGCCCAATCGAAGTGGAGTCACTTAGCGGCCTCAAGTATTTTCTGACCTTCATTGTTGATGCATCAAGGAAGTTGTGGGTGTATTTTCTGATGACGAAGGATGAGGTATTCAAACACTTTCAGGAGTTCCATGCAATAGTGAAAAGAGAGACTGAGAAGAAGTTGAAGTGTCTTCGCACAGACAATGGTGGCGAGTACACTTCCAATACTTTTGAAGCATATTGTGCTAACAGAGGTATCTGGCACAAGACAACAGTTCCCGGTACCCCACAACACAATGGTGTGGCAAAGAGAATGAACCGCACTGTTATTGAAAGAGTCAGATACATGCTCAGAATGGCAAAGTTGCCAAAGTCATTCTGGGCTGAAACTACCCGTACAACCTGTTACCTCATCAACAGGTCACCTTTAGTCCCATTGAATTTTGTAATACCTGAGGAAGTCTAGTCCAGAAGAAAGGGATCATATTCTCACTTGAGAGTCTTCGGATGTAAGACGTTCACACACATCTCCAAAGAAAATAGACAGAAACTTGATGACAGGTCCACTTCATGTATATTTATCGGCTATTCAAATACAGCATTTGGGTACAAGTTGTGGGACCCGATGAACAAGAAGATATTCAGGAACAGAGATGTTGTGTTCCATGAAGACTATACCATAGCAAATTTTGAGAAATCAGCAAAGTCTAGAGTTGTTATCACTTTAGACTTATTTCCATCTCCAGAACCCTCACAACATGCTAGAGTTAATCAGGTGCGACAAGAAGTACCAGAGTTGCAAGATCCAATGCCAGAAGATGAGGATCAGGAGGAAAGAGATGAAAACCCACATAAAAAGGGTGTTGAGCAAAGGGAGCAACCCTCTCAACCAGAGGCAACTAGGCCTTAGTTATGGAGATTTGAAAAAGCTGTTGTGCCATCAACCAACTATCCCGCTTCTCAGTATATTCTGATTACTGATGAGGGGAAGCCTGAGAGTTTTTCAAAAGCAAAGAGTCATACAGAGAAAGATTGCTAGATGCAAGCCATGAAGGAGGAGATGAGTTCTTTGCAGAAGAACCACACTTATGAGCTTATTTCACTTCCAAAGGGCAAGAAGGCATTGAAGAACAAATGGGTGTACAAATTGAAAAAAGATGGCAACGGTAAAATATTGCTGCATAAAGCTCGCTTGGTGGACAAAGGTTTTAGGCAGAAGAAGGGAATTGATTTTGATGAGATCTTCTCCCCAGTTGTGAAGATGACTTCCATTCGAGTAGCTCTTGGATTAGAAGCTCGCTTGAATCTGGAGGTAGAACAGATGGATGTCAAAACTACCTTTCTCTATGGTGATTTGGAGGAATATATCTACATGAAGTAGCTAGAAGGATTTGAAGTTAAAAGGAAACAAAATCTAGTCTGTAAATTGAAGAAGAGTCTTTACGATCTAAAACAGGCGCCGAGAAAATGGTACAAGAAGTTTGATTCATTCATGGTGGATCATGAGTATATAAGAACAGTAGCAGACCAGTGTGTATATTTCTGAAGGTTTTCAGATGGAAACTTCATCATCCTACTGTTGTATGTCGATGATATGCTGATCATCAGACAGGATACTACTATGATCAACAAGTTCAAAAAGGACTTGTCATAGTATTTTGACATGAAGAATTTAGGCCCAACACAGCAGATTTTGGGCATGAAGATTGTTCGTGACAAGAAAGCCAAAAAGATATGGCTGTCACAGGAGAAATATGTTGAACGGGTAATTGAAAGGTTCAACATGAAAGATGCCAAGCCAGTCAGCACACCATTGACCAACCATTTCAAGGTGACAAAAAGTTCGTGTCCCACGACTAGCTCTGAAAGGAAAGAAATGAAGGCAATTCCTTATTCTTCTGCAGTAGGAAGTTTGATGTATACAATGGTGTGTATCCGGCCAGATATGGCTCACGCAGTTGGCGTTGTGAGCAGATTCCTCGCCAATCTAGGAAAGAAGCATTGGAAGGCAATGAAATGGATTCTTCGACACTTAAAGCGAACTTCAAAGATGTGTCTACATTTTGGGGGAGCTGAACCAATTTTGGAGGGTTTTACAGATGCTGATATAGCGGGTGATCTTGATGGTAGAAAGTCTACATCAGGATTTTTATTCACCTTTGCAAAGGGAGCTGTTTCATGGCAGTCCAAACTATAAAAGTGTGTTACTTTATCTACAACAGAGGCAGAGTACATTGCTGCCGCAGACGCTGGAAAGGAAATGTTGTGGTTAAAACGGTTTCTCCAAGAATTTGGTCTACAACAGGAAGAGTACAAGGTACATTGTGATAGTCAGAGTGCAATTGATCTTAGCAAGAATTCCATGTACCATTCACGTACAAAGCACATTGATGTTCGGTATCATTGGAAACGAGAAGTGATGGAAAAGCAGCTGGTGAAGCTGGTGAAGATTCACACGGACAAGAATCCTTCTAACATGATGACCAAAGTTGTCACTAGAGACAAACTGGAAGTTTTCAAGAATCTGACCGGGATAGACTTCAAGTAAGAAGTTAGTTATCCATATGGGCGTGGAGGGGGAGAATTGTTAACTCCAGCCCATATGGAGGAGTAATTGGAGGTTGGCTCTAAGTCAAGAAGTAAGAGGGGAGATGGCAGGTGGCAGCCCTCCCAATTACTCATTTTCCTTGACTTTGTTTCCTCTCATTTGTGTATAAATTGAGATGATGAGGAAGGGATAAAACACAATACAGACAGAGCAAGAGAGAATCAGAGAGAGTGTGTGTAAATCTATAGAAAGTGAGTGTGAGTTCTATAATCTCCTTCCGGAAAATTCTATAGTGAAATCTCTTCGTAGACGTAAGCAATTGCTGAACCACATAAATATCTTACGTCTTTTCTATGTGTGATTGATTTCTGAGTATTCTAAATCCTAATCAGTGTGTTTGGTTTGAATTTTTTGAATTAAGTTTTTTGAAAACTCAATTTTTTGATTTTCGTGTTTTTTTGTTTTTAGTGAATATTTTTAAAATTTTAAATATTTTTTTTACTTTTTTAGATGCACTTTACTTAGATGTATCTAAAAAGTAAAAAAATTGTGAAAAAAATATTTTAAAATTTTAATAAATACATAAAAATACAAAAAATGTACTGAATTCTCGTATTTTTGATGTATTTTGGGTATTTAGTGAATTTTTAAAAGGTTTTTTTCACAAATTTTTTACTTTTTAGGTATATTTATGTTAGGTATATCTAAAAAGTAAATAACATTGCTTAAAATATTAAAAAAATTCAATAAAAATAAAAAAAATACGAAAAATAAGAAAGTAAAATTTTTTGAACAGTGTTTTTAAAAAAACACAATCAAACAAGCTGAATAGTTTGGCGGTAATGAAAATGAAGATCATGAAGAAAATCAACTTCACAACCTTCAAGACAGCTTTCCAGAACAGGGTCTCCATTGCCCTCAATTTGTAAAAATTAATGATGTTTTTGAAAAGAGTCTTGCTTCATACACCCAGTGGGGGTGGCGCCCCCAGTGACGTGGCGCGCCCCCACTGGTCGAAAATCAAAAAAAAAAAAAAAAAAAAAAACTGTTTTTTCAGACCAACCCCCAGCTGACACCTCACTGGGTGTCACCCCCAGCTGGGGGTAGAAATCTTTTTCCTTTTGAAAAAGAGTCTTGCTTCATACACCCAGTGGGGGTGACGCCCCAGTGACGTGGCGCGCCCCCACTGGTCGAAGTTTTTGAAAGGCTTTTGTTTTTACGACAGTAGTGGTGGTAACTTGTAGCAAGTGGGAATTGTAAATGGTAATGAAATAGAAACATGGACCAAATATCTGTCTTATTTAGACATTAAATAATATATTAAAAAAAAAAGGAAAAAAACAAAAAGAAAAGAAAAAGAGTATCCCGTCCTTGTTGTGGTTCGGTCAGCATCACATTTCCAATCATGAAATTCTAATAAAACCCCACAGGTACACACACGGCACTCTCTCTTTTTGTGTCTATCGCACCTCACTTTTATAATATTTTTTTTACAAAAATTTTGTCTTTCTCATTTTATATTAATAGAATATATATTTTTTCACTATATAAACATGATTTTCATAAAATTAATACAACGATACCTTTATAATAAAATTAATATTAAAAATAATTAATAAAAAAATTAAAATAAATTCAAAATAATCACTCTATTTGCTTTCATTTTTAAATTTATTTATTGTAATATAAAAATTAATTTGAAAAATATAAATAAAATATAAAAAATATATTTTTAAAATTCTCAAAAATTATATTCTTTTCAAAAAAAAAATCATTTTATTCAACAAACTAATTTTTATTTTTTTAAAGGAAAAAAACATAAAAAGAAAATGAAAACTAAACCAAACCGTGCCTAAAAAATTTAAATACTCATATATTTTTTAAATAAAAATAATTTAAGTGAAATACCAAAAATTATCAACAAAAAACAAATTCACCAAATTTTTAAGTCCTTTTCTATCTATCTAATTACAATCCATTTATTAGTCCATCCATGTTTTAGAGCCATTGATTCATGGAGATGGGCCACTGATGTGCTAAAGGTACAAGAGTGATTGTTGTGTCTTAATTGGAGGTGTATTATAGGTTTATTTTTATAATTTAAATTATTCATTTTGTAGGGTTTGTTGAGTATTCCATGTCTACCAAAAATCATATTAATCGGATATGAATAACTATATGATCGAATTATATATTTTTTATGCTATTTCTCAAAAGAAAAAAATTATTGTTTATTTTTTTAGTTATCGATTATATAGTTATTGATATTCGATTAATATGATTTTTTGTAGGCATAAAATACTCAACAAATTCTATAAAATAAACGATTTGAATCATAAAAATAAGCTTATAATACACCTCAAATTGAGGCACAATAATCATAGCAGTAACCCCAATTCCTTGATTCATGCTTACTTTTTTGACTTTTGATCTACAACTATTCTTCCATTTATACGGCGAGATGCATGTAGATACGATTTAAAAATTATACAAAAATTTTGACAAAAATAATGTGGTATTATTGTAAATAAATTTATTTTTAATATTATTTTATTTTAAAATAAACGGTACATAATAAGTCACATCATTATGTGTAATTTTATTTATTTATTTATATAGCATTACATATCTAGATATGCACCACGCTCAATTATCAATTTAATTGTAAATAATTAGACAATTTCAAATAAATTCCATTAATAAGTTAGGGCTTGTCTGGTTTGATTTTTAAAATCAATTTTTGTGAAAAATTTTAAAAAATTAAAATCTAATTTGAAGTGAAAAAAAAAAAAAAAAAACACTCATCATTTTTACATTGGTTTATCTTTTTGGGAGGTTTATTTTTTAGGTGTTTATTTTTATCAAACAAAATTTTATTTTCCAAAAAACATTCTCAAGACAAATTTCAAAAATGAAACCAAACAAAGCATTACTCTTTTAAAAAGTAACTAAAATAGTTTTAAAAACAATACTACTCCTATTGATACACTATTCACTTAATTTTTATTTTTAAATCAATTACATTTTTTTTCTCTCAATTATTTCCTTGCTTATCACTACAGGAAATTTTAGATTGAGAGTTTCAATCTCAAAGATTTACGACGTTTTGATTTATATAATAGGAAAAATTACCATTAAAAAAAGTTTAGATGTAATTTCATTATATTATATATTGAAAAATCCAAACTCTGTAACAATTTAAAAGCATAGTTCGAATCCATCAAAACTAGACTTCGAGCTCCAAGCACCCAATTTGTTAATATTATCTAATAAATTATTGGGCAAATTACACAAATAGTCCCTATAGTTTGGGGCTTGTGTCACTTTGGTCCCTGACTTTTCAATTGTGACACATTTGACCCTGAATTTTGAATCTTGTTTCAAATAAGGACAATTGAATATATAATTAGATTTTTCAAGGGTAAAATTGTCAATTTGATAAAATATAAACTAATTTGACAAAAATAAATGTCAAGCAAATATTTTTGAATTTTTAAAAATTATTTCTACTTACTAAAAATAAAATTATGTAAAATTGATAAATCTTTTAGACATTTATTTTTTTTTTTTACCAAATTAATTTTTATTATGTGTTTGGATGATGATCATGTAAAATTAATTTTAAAAAATTAATCATGTAATTTTTATTAATTTTAAATAATTTTATCATGGTGGATAAAAATAATTTTAAAAATATTAAAAATATTTTTTTGACATTTATTTTTGTCAAATTAGTTTATATTTTATCAAATTGACGATTTTACCCTTGAAAAATCTAATAATATTTTCAATTGTCCTTATTTGGAACAAGATTCAAATTCAGGGTCAAATGTGTCACAATTGAAAAGTCAGGGACCAAAGTGACACAAGTCCCAAACTATAGGTACTATTAGTGTAATTAACCCTAAATTATTTAGAATTATAATTTACTCTCAGTACACCTATTGGTTTTTTTAGCTTTTGAAGGTTAATAATATAATTTGGAGTGTGCCAGTAAGAATCAATCAGTCCTTACAGAATTTTAATTGCCAACCAATTATCAAATGATTGTGTTGAAATTCTTTCAGCCTCAATGAAGAAGACTTTTACTAGTGGCTTGTTTCACAAGCAATTTATAAGAAATAACAAGTACAAAACAATTTAGAAATTGAATTTCATTGAGTAAATAAGAACTTACAATGAAATGACGCAGCCTTGAAAAGGTTTACAACAACGACTACTCCTAAGAAATGAAGTGCAGTACAGGAATTGAAATGCTGAAATGTAAAGAACTAGAAATATAAAACTAAAAAGAAATATGAAGTAAATAAACTGATTTTTAGATCTAAGTCTGGATCTCTCATTCTGGGGCCTTCTCTTCTATTTATACTTTTCCATGGCAACTGTCGATGTGGGCCTTCAACCGTTGAAATATGTTCCCACAATTACTGATCATGTTCTCTCAATATTAACCTCACTACGCCATTCTTGCAGTTAGGCTTCCCTCCTAAATTTGAATTTAAATTGTAAGTAACCCTTAAGACACATCACCTCGCGCCTTTCAACTGTTCCAATGCTACGCAGATCCACTACTACCAATATGAGTTGCCACGTGTCTGTCTTTGATTAGAGACTTATCCTAAATCCCACATTGCCCTTTTCGTGCCACGTGTCGAGCTGGATTGGCTTTTACAAAATATACGGCCAACATTATCCCTCGCACTAAATACCCAATACTTGGTGATATTAGTGGACTTAGCACACTTTACCCACGTCCCAAAACGTGCATGGACTTTGCTTACTCTGGAAGTATAACCGTTCTTTGAACAGTGAAGCAATGAACTTCATTAAATACTCATGCTTTGAACTTCTACTATCTATTTAAACGAAAAGCCCTTTCATTATCTGTGTGACACGAACAGATTGGTACATCTCCAATGGCCAATCATATTCTCTCTTACATTGATTGAATATACGAAGAGGCTTTGGGAAACGATTACAGACCTCGAAAGAACTTCAATGCACTTATTAGCCACACTTATCCACCTTAATTTATACAAGTCATGGATGTTTTTGCCCCATACGAATCTCTGGATCAAGCATTTGCACAAATGGATCTTGGAAGTTCTTCATCTGCTCCAAAACTCCTTTCATGGGACGAAGCTGCTTCCTTCGAAAGTACTGGTTGGGGTACTTGGTCACCACAAGCTCAAGCTCAAGCTCAAATAAGGAAACGAATTCATCACAGATTTGTTGAATTCGATGATCCCTTTTCAGTTCCTTCCTTCTCTCGAAGTTTGGTGGTATACCCCTACATACCCATTGACCACAATCGCCGTTTGAAGGATAACCTGCTTCTGGCGTGGTATACTTCCTCCATACCAATGAGGATAGTACAACAAACTCCTCATCCCACTGAAGCATTGGGATTCAGTCCCTCATTTTTGGCCAAAAAGGCCAAGTTTTGCTCTTCTAACTGGCTCGAATGTGTTAATAACCCTTAGTTCTCTCTTTCTTTTAGAATGGACCCCTCTATATCCCTTTCCTCAAAACCCTCACTAGATGCAGGAATTGAAACTCACCCTTTTCAAGGGTCGACATTTCTTCCCCTACCAACCCCAATTCCTCCAACTGCATTTGAGCGATACAAAGCTTAGCTTTTGCTCGCCACCTTTTCTCACCTGCCGTTCAATGTTCTTGGAGATGAGTTTTCTCTCAAGAACTTTCAATGGGCTTATGACATTATGACTCGAAGTCATGTCCTCAAACCATAGCCCAGACAGAACTCCAAGCCTTTTTGGACCAACTCCCTCTCATTCTCCATTGGTATAAAAATTCTCTAGCTATCAATGATTCTTTAGATGAAGCCACAACCAATAGAATATGATGCCTTCAAGAACAAGGACTCAGCATACTATGAGGATTTGGACATGGAGGAGATGGAGTAAAACCTAAAAGAGACAAAGTTTGAGGTGAAGGCCGAACGCGAGGACCTGAGTCTCACGCTCGAGTGACCGTCGAGCGGAAAAATCACACAACCAGTACTTTTGCAAAGTTTACAGACTGCTCGAGCGACCACTTGCATTTTTGAACCTCCGCTCGAGCAAAGGAAGTTGTGCTCGAGCGGGGACCCTATTTTCAGCAAATTTGCCTAAGTGTTGAACATCATAATTTGGCATCCTCATTACACTTTAAGCATTCCTAGGCCATGATTAAGACATAATAATGAGGGTAAAACGTAGAAACACACTAAGAACAGAACGTAATGAGTAAAGTACATTCCGAGCGTGTGTTTCAAATGTGTATGTTATGTGTTAATGTAGGTCGCGCACCGTAAACTGTTTGATTAGTCTGCTCTGTCTGTCTGCACCCAGAGCCATCTGTGAGTAATAACTTAATAAAGCTATTTTCAACTTTATTTATTTTCTATATGATGAAATAAGATCTGTTTTATGAAACGTTATGTTCTATACAATGAATGATTGTCCAATTTCTGACAATGTATTCGTGGCATCCTTAGCATCATGTGATATCTGTTAGCTGTTACCCGGTATCGGAGGTTCCATTATGGAACTTAATATGTCTGCAATCTGTTACCCGTACCTTAGGCTCCATTATAGAGCTCAGCATGTCTATTCTCTGTTACTCAGATCCGGAGGTTCCTTTATGGAACTGGTTACTCATAACTACCATCTGTTCTAAATCTGTTATGTATCTGCTCTGTTAGCGCTAATAGATGTACCACGTATGATCAAGCATGAATTCTGATTTCTGTATGTGATTTGAACAAGAATATGAATATGAATATGTATATGAATCTGTTCATGAATCTGAATTCTAATTTTTGAATCTAGTATGGACTTCATTCATTAAATCCTTTACTCCGTTATTATTCACTGGGCTTCCGCTCACCATTTATATTATGTATGTAGGTAAGCAGGCGCATACCCAGGCTCAGAATTGAGGACCTAGCGTATTAGTTTTGTCAGCCAGCCGTTGTGCCTCAGAGGAGGTTCCCTTTTGTGAGCGAGTCAAGTTTAAATGGCTTGTGTTTAAGACCTTGTTTTCCTTTGGATATAGAACATGTTTTCTGTTATCTGTGTATTGAGCTAAGTCCCTTTTGGCTATATCTGTAATGAATATGACGAAGACTACTGCGTTATGACGTCACGTATATGTGTATAAGTTTAAAAATTTATGTCCCATATATGTCTCCACAACTCAATGGGCTATATATGTTTCTATATTTGTTTCCGTAGCCCCTAATTATAACTTATTATGTTCAGAGGCCTTTGATAATCCAAAGATTACTGGCCGGTTATAGCGCTAAACCAATAGAGATGGGTTTGGGTCGTGACAGAGTGGTATCAGAGCACGAGTTATACCGCACACACAAGTCCATATGAGCTATAAGATGTCCCAGAAAGAAGCAGGGACATATCATCTGCATCTGTGAGTGCGTGAAGAAATTTCTATAATTGTGAAGACTGAATCTGAACCTGAACATATGAAATTGAAAGAACTAAACAAGATTATTCTTCTATTTATTATTATCTTGTTCTCTATAGCATCATGGAGAACGCAAAAAGTAATGATACAAGTGAATCCTTAATGGAACAGATGCTTGCAACATTGACTGAAGTAATGACATAACAGCAGAGACAACAACCTTTGCCCCCTCCGCCTCTACCGGTACAAGTTGAACCCGATAATAATGACATCATCAACCTAACTCAGAAATTCATGAAGATGAAACTGCCAACTTTCTTAGGTAGTATTGAACCGTTGAAAGTGGAAACATGGTTACTTGAAATAGAGAAGTTGTTTGAAGTTTTTCCCTGTATCGAGACTCAGAAGGTTTTATTGGCCACCTATACTCTTAAAGAAAAAGCTCAGAGATGGTGGTTACTAATTCGAAATACCAATGGAAACATTACATGGGCTCAATTCAATGAAATCTTTTATGACAAGTACTTTCCTTAGTGTTTTCGAGACCGAAAAGTGTCTGAATTTCAAGAACTCAAGCAAGACAGAATGCCCGTAGCTGAGTATGAGGCTAAGTTCACTGAGTTAGCCAGATTTTCTCCTCACATGGTGGATACGGACTATAAGAAATTCCGCAAATTTGAAGGAGCATTGGACTTAGACATATTTGATTGAGTAGGCGTATTAAAGTTGCCAACATACGTAGAAGTCCTTGGCAAATCCTTAATGGCAGAAGCTACCCTAGCCGCTATGAAACAAAGTAAGGCCCCAACAACAACAATAGAATAGAGAGGAAAAATGTCTGGGTATGATTTCAGAAAGGGTCGTTCTTATGTAAGTAAAAAGCAGAACACGGGATCTACAAGTAACTCAAGTCAAAGCAGTGGGTCAGTTCCAGTTTGCCCTGATTGTGGAAGGAGGCATAGAGGCGTGTGTTACCGGGCATCGGGTGCTTGTTTCCAATGTGGAAAGATAGGTCATGTGGTAAAAGATTGCCCACTTGGGTCTAATAATGCCAACCACCCTACAACGAGTTCAGCTAGATTCGCTTCTACAGCTAAAACAAATGCAAGAGCTAATACTGGGAAAGAAACTTTGAGACAAGGTCAAGTATTTGCTTTAGTGCCTGGTGATGTGCAGAACACTGAAGCTGTGGTGTCAGGTATAATTTCCATCTGTGCCCAAAATGCATATGTGCCGATAGATTCTGATTCTACCCATTCATTTGTGTCACATGCATTTTCTCATAAATTAACTAGACCAGTAGAATTTATGAATTATTTGTTATATGTATCTACACCATCTGTAGGTTCCACGGTATGTGCTTATGTTTATCGAGCATGTGATATTGTGATTGGAAATGTGACGTTGTATGTTGATTTGTTGCCTTTGGGAATTGATCATTTTGGTTGCATATTGGGCATGGACTGGTTGACTAAGTATTTTGCTGCTATTGATTGTGTGAATAAACTTGTTGTATTCCGACCTCCAAGGTTACCCGAATTTGTATTTGCTAGAAATGGGGTTGTCCCTCCATCATACTTAATTTCATTTATGAAAGTTAGGAAATTGTTAAGAAAATGGTATCGAGGCTACTTATGTTGTGTGTTAACTGTATCTTCGGATAGTGTGAATGTGGACACAATTCATGTGGTCAGTGAATTTCCTAATGTATTTCCTAATGACTTACCTGGAGAGTTAATTGATAGGGAAATCGAGTTTACTATTGATGTTGTACGGGACAGAACCAGTTTCTAAAACTCCATACAGAATGTCCACTACTGAAATAAGATCTATTTCATGAAACGTTATGTTCTATACAATGAATGATTGTCCAATTTCTAACAATGTATTCGTGGCATCCTTAGCATCATGTGATATCTGTTAGCTATTACCCGGTATCGAAAGTTCCATTATGGAACTTCATATGTCTGCAATCTGTTACCCGTACCAGAGGCTCCATCATGGAGCTCAGCATGTCTATTCTCTATTAACCAAATCTAGAGGTTCCTTTATGGAACTGGTTACTCATAACCACTATCTGTTCTGCATCTGTTATGTATCTGCTCTGTTAACGCTAATGGATGTACCACATATGATCAAGCATGAATTCTGATTTCTATATGTGATTTGAACAAGAATATGAATATGAATATGTATATGAATCTGTTCATGAATCTGAATTGTAATTTCTGAATTTGGTATGGACTTCATTCATTAAATCCTTTACTTTGTTATTATTCACTGGGCTTCCGCTCACTTTTTATATTATGTATGTAGGTGAGTGGGCATGTAACCAGGCTCAAAATTGAGGACCTGGCGTATCAGTTTTGTCAGCCAGCCGTTGTACCTCCAAGGAGGTTCCCTTTTGTGAGCGAGTCAAGTTTAAATGGCTTGTGTTTAAGACCTTGTTTTCCTTTAAGTATAGAACATGTTTTCTGTTATCTGTGTATTGGGCTAAGTCTCTTTTGGCTATATCTGTAATGAATGTGACGAAGACTACTGCATTATGATGTTACGTATATGTATATAAAGTTTAAAAATTTCTGTCCCATATATGTCTCCACAGCTCAATGGACTATGTATGTTTCTATATTTGCTTTTGTAGCCCTTAATTATAACTTATTCTGTTCAGAGGTCTTTGGTAATCGAAGGATTACTGGCCGGTGGGTTTGGGTCGTGACATATTACCTATTGGCACTCCCTTTGGTCCGGACTATCCTGACCTTACTGTCCATTTTCTTATTCCCCCTCTAAACTCTTCCTATAGTGACTTTGTCAAATTTGAGAATAAAAAAGAAGGTCCTGTGACTGATAGGGAATTCTTTTCTTTTTTGTTGTATTAGCTTTGCAAATTCCTCTTCTGTAACTCTTCTTAAGAGGATTATACCTGAATTTGCCCCTCTCGCCAAAGCTTTTATTTTGAATACAAATGTGGTTTTGGCTCCATATGTTTTAGGCCATGTTTACAGAACCTGCTCCCAATTCTATGAAAAACCTATGGATGCTAATAAAGGAGGCCCATTCTGGGTACTCCAGTTTTGGCTTTTTGCATACTTCACAGACTTACACTCCAAATGTTTAAAATTCCTGACATCAAATCCTATCACTTATGGAATGAAATTTGCCAGAGTCTCTCTTTACCCTTCCAATTTTGCCTTATACTTTTCTTTTTTTCATCAACTTCCGGCTTCCCCTCCTTCTTGCCTCTTTTTCTACCCATTCGAAGCCAACATCAGGCCAGCCTGGCTGAGAGCATTCTGGGTGATAGGTCCTGCTCCAAACCTCAACATAGAGATATGTGGGCTTCTATTCTTATTCCGAGGGAGCTCTTCATTGGCACTATGAATCCTCGAGCTTATAAATGTATTTATAAACCTATTGTTCTGCTCAGTTTGCTAGACAATTTGGGCTCACTCAGGAGATCCTTATCTCTCTTTGCAGCCAATCTAATTCAAATCTTGTAAGCAGAGAATTGAGAGTTCCAAGGTCCAGGCTGGATGAGGCAACCTCCAAATTGATCCAAGACTTAATCAGGTTTGAATTCTTTTCCTTCACTCCCCAAGGTACTGCATTGAGGAGGTACCAGAATTGGTGGACAACCAATATGAAGGTGCACTTGGCCATTCCTCCTCAAGACCTATTGGTGGGACTAGATATGCCTCAGGCCAAGTCCAAGGGGACTGGGATCAGCACTTCTTCCACTGCTCCTACTATCTCAACTCCTACCTCTACAATCATAGAGGTTGTTCGTTCTACCTCATCTCCTCCTCCTAGAGTCACTAGAGCTTCTTCGAAGAAAGGTATGCACTGCTGCTTCTTTTCTTTTCCTTTTCTCTTTATGATGCCTTGCTTATTTACTTATAACTTTTCTTTGGTGTAGGAGCCTCACAGAAAGATTCTCCTCAGAGAGTTCAAGCTTTGAATATCCTCAAAGGCAAGCAGCAACAACAGAGGAAAAGAAGACTTTTGCTTGATCCAGGGGAAGAGATACCTGAGGCTCACTTGGAAGAGAAAGAAACAGAGAAGGAGAAAGAAATACCATTGAAGAGAAGGAAGAAAAAGACAATTTCTCCCCCTGACCTTATTGGGGACTCTATTCACGAGGCATCTGCCAAAGCAGTGGAAGAAGAGCACTCCAAGGAAATCATTGTATTTCAGAGGTCTGAGAAGAGGAGACAACAGTAAATACTAAGGGATGAAGCTGCTACTGCTAATGCACTTCAAAAGGAGGCTGCAAGGAGGCAAAAACTGCTAAGTACTACTCCCTTCGCAATTCTCCAAACAGCACCACCACCACAACCTCTAAAGCTGGTAACCTCATTCAATCCCTTGTGATAATTTCCCTTTCCAGGTTTCAACATGGAATTAGCACCCCTTTTTTTTATGCAAAAGCAATCAGTTCATTCCTTCTTCCTTCGACACAAGCCCATCTCTCTTTATCTGTGGATGAAAGGTCTTTTCAGACTTCTGTAGAAGTGGAAGCAACCTCAGAAGGAGAAAGAAAGACTTATAGTGAAGTGCTAATGAAGATAGAGTCTATTCAGGCAATATTTCCACTTCCCAGCTTTACACTTTCCATGCCATTTTCCGCTCCTCTTATGAAGCAGAGTCTTCCACCTTCCTTATGTCCGGGCTCAACTCCATATTTACCTCATCTATCCTCTGTCTCATCCCAATATACTCCTCATATAGTCCTGGCTGCCTCTCTCCTAATTGAGAATACTCCAATTACCATTTCTACTTCAGTGGTCATTGGCCTTTCCAAGGATAACACTAGCAGCTCACCAACTTCTTTCTAACCACCCAGCTCCAGTCCTTCTTCTTTAGACTTACTGGTAGCCAGGACTATCGACTCTGCGAGGGGAACTTCTACTCCTTCACCTATCCCCATACTTCCATCTCTTCCTTCAACCAGTAATTCTTCTGTACTGATAATGTCAAAGGAGGAGATGGACATCTTCGAGGCTCAGCTAGCCAGTTTGTTTGGTATCTCTTCACCAGCTCGGGTACCAAGCAGTGAGGCTGAGCCATTGATCATTGCTAATTCTTTGCTACAGATTATTGAGAGCTCCTCTACTACTGCTGAAACCTCCCTATCTCGAGTGGACTTGGGCACTTGCTTGGATTTACTGCAAACATTTTTGAGGATTCCATTTAAAGTTTTACAGAGGCCTATCATCAAGAATGGTTTCCTTAAATGTTGCCAGGCCTTTGAGCAATCCAATTTGGCCTTTTCAAGCCACATATCTCAGGCAGCAACCACCATAGACTTTTACATCAATATCTGCCAAATGGCTAAGGCTACAGAAGAAAAACTGCTGAAGGATAAGGAGTTTGTATCCCATATCCATGCTGAAGTGTTTTGATTGAAGGGACAACACTCTTATGCATCCCAATTTCGATCCCAGTTATTGGAGAAAAAAGCTCAACTGGAGGAAGAGCTAGCAGCAGTCAACCTAGCCTTGGATTAAAATGCCAAGAAGTTGCAAATTACTGACCAGAGGCTGGCTGACAAAAGATAAGACATGACTATAGTCATTCAGTTGTTCACATACCTTAGAAGTAGAGAATCAATTATAAGGGAACAACTAAAACATTGTACTGATTTTTGGGCCAATTTATGGCTGGGTGTACTTAATTCTTTATGAAATGAAATCTTTATTTGTTATCTGAGTGCTTCATGCCCTTTTATTTATTTTTACTTTAGCATTTCTCACACTTCTTATGTTTCCCACATAATTGGATAGTAAGACTTCAAATACATGCCATTGATTTTCTTGGGATGTACATATCTATTTAAATTTATCAAATGGTATGCTCTCCCAGGCAAGACTCTATGAATTTGGTATGGTCCTTCCCAATTAGGTGACTATTTGCCAAACTTATGGCTTTTAATTCCTATTGGAAGTATTGTTTTCCATACCAAATCACCTTCATCAAAGCTAATGTACCTGACTTTCTTATTATAGTTTTTGGCTGCCTTCTTTTTTTGAAAAAGAATACTATTTAATGCCAAAATTCTAGCTTCATCTACATTTTCTAATTCCAGGAACATGCTTTGATGGTACTGCTCAAAAGTTAACTGGTCCTGGCATTTTACCCTCAAGGATTTAATGTTAATTTCCACAGGCAACAATGCGTTATGTCCATATACTAAGGCATAAGGAGTGATTCCTGTACTTGACCTTAGAGAAGTTCCTGTACTTGTCTTCCACAACTCTTTGTAATCCTTTTTTCAAGGATTTGTTAGATGACTCAGCCTAAGCATTTGCTTGTGCATAATAAGGGGTGGAATTAACAAGGCTAATTTCAAACTTTGCTGCGAAAGATTTTACCATCTTTCCATCAAATACAGTCTCATTATCTACAGTTATAGTCTGTGGAATGCCAAACCTATGGATCAATTCCTTAATAAATCCAATAAATTCAATCTGATCTACTGCCTTATAAGGCTTAGCTTCTACCCATTTAGTAAAGTAGTCTGTGGCCACTTGAATGAAACAATGTTGCTTCGAAAATGGAAGATGTATTTTCGCTATCATATCCATTGCCCAGCCTCTGAATGGCCAAGGCTTCACAATAACATGCAAATCAGTTACTGGCACATGTCTTATCATGCCATGCTTTTGGTATGCCTGACATCCTTTTGCATACTCTATGCAATCCTTTAGGATAGTTGGCCAATAGTAGGAGTGTCTTCGAAGCAACCATCTCATCTTCACACCAGGCTGATGGGTACCATAAATACCTTCATGCATCTCAACCATAGCAGTCAATGCTTCCTTTGGCCCTAAACATTCTAACAGTAACCCATCTGCTCCCCTTTTGTAAAGAGCATTGTTATACACTATATATTGCATAGATTATAATTTAATTTTCCTACTAGCCTTCGAAAATGAGCCAGTTAAATATTGAATGATCGAATGTCTCCAATCATGCTCTTCTAAGTTATTCTAGTTAACTTCTACCATGATACCCCTTTAGCCAAAGGTGGTATTAACTTCTGATATGTTGCTTGACTTATGTCCACTTAGGTATCCGCTTTGTTCTGAAATTCGAGACCTTTTCAGCTACATCATTTGCCTTATAGTTCATGAATCTTGGGATATAAGTCACATTGGCTATCTGAAGCTGAGAAAGCAAATGCAGTACAATAATATAATATGGTAACATGCTTACACTTTGACATTTGAAGATTATTTTTACTTGGTTGATTACCAATTGGGAATTCTCAAATATATCAACTGCATGAGCTTGTAATCCAATAAGTATCTCAAGTCCCATTATTAAAGCTTCATATTCAGCTTGATTATTGGAATAAATAGTTTTATCCACTCTGAAACCATGTGTGGTTTCTACCCCCTGTGGTGATTTTATTATAACACCAATTCCAACCAAACCATTGACTTTTGATCCATCGAACCACATTTTCCATGGCTCAACATTGACCATACCAAGATCCATTATCCCTTGGCTTTCTGTTTGAGGATCTGCCAAGAAGTTAGCCAAAACTTGTCCTTTTATTGCCTTTTGGGGGACATATTCTAGATGAAATTCTGATAGAGCTAACATCCATTTGCCAATTCTTCCTCTCAACATAGGTCTAGATAACATGTACTAAACCAAGTCTGTGGTTGCAATTACCAAGACAACAGTAGGTAAAAGATAATATCTTAATTTCATTGTTGCAAAGTACAATGCAAAGCATAACTTTTCTACAGCTGAGTATTTATAATCACAAGAATTTAAAAACCTACTAAGGTAATAAACTGCTTGCTCCTTGCCTTTTTCATTGTCTTGAGCTAGAAAAAACTCCCAATGAATCTTCTACTGCAGCAATGTATAACTTCAAGGGCTTGTATTTTCTTGGTGGCATTAACACTGGAGGCGTGGCCAAGTAGGCTTTAATTCCTTTGAAAGCAGCTTGATACTCTACTGTCTACACAAATTTTTCTTCATTTTTCAACTTTAACAAAGAAAAAAATATTTTAGTTTTCCCTGTAGTGTTAGAAATAAATCTTCGAAGGAAATTAACCAGACTAAGGAATTTTTGTAATTCTTTCTTACTTGATGGAGGTTTGGCCTCAATGATGGCTTTGACTTTATTCTGATCAATGTGTATTCCCTTCTTGTGTACTACATACCCCAAGAAGTTTCCAGCTAATACACCAACAGCATATTTGAGAGAATTAAGCTTCAACTTGAACTTATTTATTCTTTCGAAAGCTGCTACCAAGTGAACCAAGTGTTCCTCAATAGACTGTGACTTTATAACAATATTATCAATGTAACACTCTAGGTATCCTCCAATAAGATCATGAAAGATAGTTTTCATTTCCCTCTAATATGTTGCCCCAACATTCTTTAGACCAAATGGCATTTTCACCTATTCGAATGTGCCAATATTTATAGGACACCTAAATACTATCTTGTGGACATCCTCCTCTGCAATGCAAATCTGGTTATAACCAGAATGCTCATCCATCATAGACAAAATCCTGTGTTCTGCTGAACTATCCACCAATAGATCAATTATAGGCATGAGGTATTCATCTTTTGGAGTTTCCAAATTCAGATTTCTAAAATCGATACATTCCCTTATCTTGCCATTCTTTTTAACCACAGGCAAAATGTTAGACAACCATTAAACATACCTAGCTGTTCTAATGAATCCTGCTTTATGGAGCCTGAGAATCGCCTCCTTCACTTTCTGAACCACTTCAGGGCTCATCCGTCTTGGTTTCTGCTTATGTAGCTTAAAGTTAGGCTTCATAAGGAGCGTATGTTCTACAAATGACCTATCCAATCTAGGCAGTTCATTATAAGACCACGCAAAACAATCCTTATATTGCTTTAAGACTACCAACAACCAGTTCCTGTCAATAGGACTTAACCAAACACTGATATAAGTGGGTTGCTGTGCAGAACTTTCCCCTAAATTGACTTCTTTCAAGGGGTCTTGTACTTGAGCACTTACTAATGCTTCTCATTTGACTTCTTCTGCCTTCAAAGCAACTTCTTCATTTTGTTCTGCTCCCACCTTTTTTGGCTCAACATCTTTGCTTTCTTCCTCATAGACAAAAGCTATCCATAAGGTTTCTTTTTCCTGTATTTCCTGAACTTTTGTATCGATGTCTAATGCACAGTACTTATTAAGGGCCAAAGGCCTGGCCTTTTATTGCTCTTGATTACAGCCAACCAACATGGCTTTCTTCTTTTATTCCTGAACCTTCAAGACTATTGACTTTACGTCCAAAGCTGAAAACTTGACTAAGGCCAAGGGTCTGGCTTCTTAATTCTTATTTTCTTGCCTACAACTAGGCATCATTGTCATCTTTGGTGACGAACTCTTCATTAGCACTCTTCTGCACTAAGTGCTTCAGGTGTGCTACTTCCTCATCAGGCGTCATTTCGGCTGTCTCATCAAGCTTCCTTTGTACACTAAGTGGTGTCACTCATTCAGTGTATAACTTGGCCTCTACAAAATTAGCACAAGCAATAAAGGGTTGGGGGTCTGTGTTGATCTCCTCTGTCTCTCCATTACATAGTGCTATCATTATTTTCTGATGTAGAGAGGAAGACACACATTTGTTGGTGTGGATCCAATCCCTGCCAAGCAAAGTATTATACTTGGTATTACTGTTTATAACAAAGAATGCTGTCATGTAATCTCTGGTCTCCACACTCAGGTTGATGGGCAAAATGCCCTGAGCCATCTACTTATCCTCAGCGAAACTAGCAATAGTTGTACTAGTTGGGATTAATCTGGGGTTTCTTTTTCCCAATTTCTTCAAGGAGGACTTCGGAAGCAGGTTCATTGTTGCCCCATTGTCCTCTAACACCATGTTCATTTGTATCCCATCGAAGTAAGCCTTGATATACAAGGGCATAACGTGCTGAGTCATAGATGTTTGAGGGTACTCGAAGGGATACGAGAGGTTAATATTCACCTCCTCACTTTCTTCTTTAGTTTCCATTAGTGTGGCCACTTCAAACTCATTTGAATCATGCTAACCTGTAAATCTTCACTAGAAATCGGAATGGGGTCACCTTCCTGACCTTCTTTGTTTCCCTCTTCAGCCTGGAACTCCTGTGGCTGTATATATACCATGTTTACTGACACTGGAGGAAATAAGCCAAACTGAATTGCTAGATATACTTGTCTCCCTTCCAAACAAGCTTGTTCTGTTATTTCAGAAGGATCTTTCATGCTGCACTCTGGTACCTCTGTGCTAGTAGATTCTTTTGAAGCAGCCTGTTGGTGATCTACCTCCGTTGGCTTGTCAACCAAAAAGGTTTGTTCAGCCTTGAAAGCCTCAAACATTCCATCTTCAGCCAATGTTCTCTCTTGGCTTAGCTCAGTCCCTTCATCTGTTTCATCATCACTTTCCATTAACGCCTTCTCAAGGCCTGCTAAACTGGATTTTTCTTTGGCTCTTAGTTCAGCATGAACTTTAGCCAACTACTTCATATTGGCACTCCTCTTGATCTTGGGAGCAGGCTTCGAACCTATCCCTCCATCTGTCTGGTCTTTTGCTTGTGCCATGGAAGTGCTCTCTCCACTTTCTTTCAGATCCCTTTGATACTGGGTGTATCTTCGTTAGATCTTCCTCCTTTGAGACCTAAAAATTATAGGAACAACGTCTGGCTCCCTTGTTTTTGGATTCTTTAATAACACCCAATTATTTGGAGCCACCAAGGGAGGTTTGATCATTCTTCCCTGGTCTCCAAAAACCTTTCTTTGAATAGGCATTTCCTTTATTCTGCATGACAAACCAATCTGGAACTCCTGGGACCCATGAGCCCACTAGTTTGGCTGCTAGATCTGTTGCCTTACTTTTTGATGCAGTATTCGAAGCAGTCCTCGGGGGCCAATTATCAGTCCTAGTCCCATGCCTTGCAATGAATCCATGCCTCCGTTCAAGCAGAGGCCTCGTTTCATACAGAGGCCTCTTTTCTTTTGATTACATCCTGGTATCTAGTAGGGCTACCAAGGATGAATGCTGTCTAGGGCCAGTTGGGTATGGCCTCTAGTTATGGGTGCTGGTTATTCAGTTCCTCTGCACCTTTTTGTAATGTTGTTTCCCATCAACTAGGAGCCCTTTCAACCACTTGTAACATATCCTGCACCTGGGACACATCCTCTGCACTATAGCAGCTTCGAGAGAGTCATCATCTAACATCTCTTCACTAGAGCCTTCTTTTAGGCCTGTAGAGCTTTGTCCATCAACTGGTGAACTTCTTGGGTTCTTCTTGAAAGCAGCCTGGCTAACCACATGCATTTGCACAGTAACTTCTTTCAATTCTTTTAGGGGTAAGGTTTGGAAATTTGGCATGCTAACATTGGCTGCAACCTCCTCAATCTTTGAAAATGGGTTGGTGTCAATTCCCATAGCTTTCTCAGACTTGGCTGGAAACTTTAGCATTCCCTTCTGAATCTGTTCTTAGATCCTATCTCAGAAAATAATACAGTTTTTAGTTGAATGAGACCAAGAATTGTGCCATTTACAATATAGTTTTCCTTTAAGTTCTTCAAGGGTAGAAATCTTGACTCCCTTTGGTAACTTTAGGAAATTTGCTATAAGAAAATGATCAAAAATGTCATTTGCTTTTGTTAAGTCAAAAGAATACTTCCTATGCAGGTCTTTTTTTTTGAACTGTTGGTTTATTATACTGTCTTTCTGAATTAATGCCTCACAGGTCATAGGTTCTTTTCCTACTATCTCTGCTGTATCAATTTCATAATTAGGGTCCCTATAGTAGGTCTTATATGATGCATTACTTCGATCTTGTTCTTCCTCGAGTAAAGTTTTATATCTAGACCCCTTATATGTTAACTCTACTAAGGCCTCGTTTAGTAAGTGGCTTTTTTAGCCAAAAAGTCACTAAAAAAATGAAAAAGCCAACAACTTATACCAAAAAGTCAAAGATTTCATTTTCTCTCTACTTTTTGCACATCTTTTCGTAAAAAGCCAAAAAGTCATCATAAACATACTAATTTTTTTTATATCATATTTTAGCCAAAAAATAAAAAAGTTACTAAAAAGGTCTGTTCCCAAACGAGGCCTGAGTCTCGAAACTCAGTTGAGTCAAACTTCTTTCGAAGCCTAAACTCCAAACCATTTTGAGCTAATCTTACAAATTCAGACTTTGGTAGCATGACCCTACATTTGTTCCATGCCCTTTTAAATCTGGCAATAAACTAAGCAGTCTTCTCATCAGGCCTTTGGCTCTATCTTGCTAAGTCTACCATGGAAACTTCAGGTTCTGTTTGGAAAAATTGGGCATGAAAAACTTCGAAGGCTGCCCTAGTTAGAGAGCTTGGAAAAAGTCTTAGTTTTATGCAATCGTTATTAGTGAACTCACCACACTGGCCTGTAAACCTAGCAATATGTTCTATAGTTGACTAATTTCCATTTCCATAAAAGAGGGCGAAGTCTGGCATTCTAAACCCCCTTGGATATTCGTGTACCCTGTCTACGCATTCTAGGTAAGGTTTCATGTACACCGAAGTTTGGACCCCCCGAGCCATAGGTCCACACATTTCTCTAATGATGTTAACAATCTGGTCCCTAGGAACCATATTTTGTGCTAGCTGAACCACTACTGGAGGAACAAACACAGGATTTGGAGGAACTCCATGTGCTTGTGGCCCTCTTGGTCCATATATGGGTACATTCAAGGCTGGCTGTCCTTGTTGTACTGGCTGCTTTTGAAGGTATGGCTGGCTTCTTGGGGCCTACCCTGCGAAAGGTCCTGTTAAAAGTACCACAGGAGGAGAAGCGGGCGTTGCTTCTCTTCCAACTGCAGGAAATCCTTCCAACCCCTCGAGTGCAAACTCAAACACAGGGTTGGTGAAACCCCTTGTGCCAGGTATATTTTCAAACATAGGATTTGGAAATGCCCTCATGTCATTACCCTGGGCTGGCCCAGATCCACCAAATTGTATGTTTTTGCTAGTAGAACATTTTGAGTGGCCATTGGTCTCGAAAGAGTTTCATACCATGACTGAGGCACAGGTGCTGGCCTCTCATGGTTGTGACTACTAGCCTAACCATTGACTTGTCCATTATTTTGCATAGGCTATTTATCTCGAGCCAATCGTTGCTGAGGACTATTTACATTTTCTTCAGTTTGTCTTACAGTAGTTGGTTGATGAGAATTCTTTTGATCCAAAAAGGATGTTGCCCATCTTTCCATTGTATACATTAGTTGTTGTCCCATAGCATCTACTAAACCTCCCCACAGATTTAGTGGTTGGGTAGAAGGGATATTCGAAGGTCCAGTCTCATGGCCCTATCCAGTGTGTTGGACATGTGTTGTATATTCTGAAATGCTGGTCTATTCGACCATTTGTGGAGGATCTGATGGGATAGGTGCATCCATCACATTGTCATATGGGTTAGGTACTTCTACCTCTCCTTCCACACCATCTTCTAGGCGTTCATTTTCTCCTCTTATTCTACGTCTAGCCATTTTTAATTTGTCCCACTGGGTATGCCAAAAAATATATGTCGACTTTTTTGGTTTTCAAAGGTTAATAATGTAATTTGAAGCGTGCCAGCAAAGATCAGTCAGTCCTTACAAAATTTTAATTGCCAACTAATTATCAGACGATTGTGTTGAAGTTCTTTCAGCCTCAATGAAAAGGACTTTTATTGGTGGCTTGTTTCAGAAGCAATTTATAAGAAATGACAAGTACAGAACAATTCAGAAACTGAATTTCATTGAGTAAATAAGAACTTATAATGAAATGACCCAACCTTGAAAAGGTTTACAGCAACGACTACTTGAGACTACTCCTAAGAAATGAAGTGCATTACAGGAATTGAAATGCTGAAATGTAAAAATGGAACGAAATATGGAGTAAATAAACTGGTTTCTGGATCTGAGTCTGGGTTTTTCATTCTGGGGCCTTCTCTTCTATTTATAGTTTTCCATAGCAATTGTCGAAGTGGACCTTCAACCGTCGAAATATGTTCCCACGATTGCTGATCATGTTCTCTCAATATTAACTCTACTACGCCATTCTTGCAGTTAGGCTTCTCTCCTAGATTTGAATTTAAATTGTAAGTAATCGTTAAGACACGTCACCTCGCGCCTTTCAACTCTTCCAATGCTACGCAGATCCACTACTACTAATATGAGTTGTCACGTGTCTATCTTTGATTGGAGACTTATCCTAAATCCCCACATTGCCCTTTTCGTGCCACATGTCAAGCTAGGATTGACTTTTACAAAATATACAACCAACAATACCCTATATTTTTTTCCAATAGTCTCGACTTTTTCCAGATTGGTGGTCATAGTTTTTTAGGTTATAGAAGATAAAGATCAAATTCATGGTGTCTATTCTGATTTTTTTTGATTTCTGGGTTTTATTCTCTGATAAAACTCCAAGGTAGGTCTTGCAAATTCATGGTGGTTTCTATGTAAAATCCATTTATTTTCTAGTGCCTAGTCTGTCTATCTGTCTGTCTCTCTCTATATATATATATATATATGCGTGTATTTTTGTATGAATATTACATGGGTTTTGGTTTTGATGATATGTTTTGGGTATGAACAGAGAGTAGTGATGCTAAGGAAGAGATCTAGAACAATTGTATGAGAGGGTTCAAGAACGCCGCTGGAAAATTTGAAGATCCTCGAAGAACAACTTCGAATTCTCTAGAAGATGATGAGAGGCTTAGATTCTTCAATAGTCTCAACTCAAGAACACAAGAGTAAAGAAGATGATGGAGATAAGAGATTGGGTAAAGAAGAAAGCAAACTGGCTAGAGAGAGAATAATGGCAGGGCTCTCCCATGGATCTCCCACTTTCACTCTCAAGGCTGATAATGGAGATAGAAAATTAGTTCTTTCCCAAGAGTTTTTTCTCCAAAATCCATCCCTTGTAAAGCTATTGGTGGGTGCTATTTATATGCACCTCATGATGTAGGATGAAGCCCATGTGCAAGGCACATGGGGAATATTCTCTCTAACCACCTTGTCCGAGGAGGTGACCTCTCCGAGGATGAGAAAAAAACCCGAAGAGGAGATCAACCCCGCGGCGAACCCTTCTTCTTAGCCACACTTAACCAATGATCCCCAATCATCCTAAAGGGCCGGGGTAGTCCTAGAGGACCCCCCCGCCGCTAAATATTGCCGAGTCTCATGGACCTCCCGGAATCGTGCCACCTCGACCTGGGTATAGGCTAGCTTAACCGAAGAGTGAATTTATCTCCACTCACCGTCCTCGGGATCGGGTCCTTTGTTTGAACTCCATTACGTCCATGGTTCTGGTGCGTAGATCCCGGAAAGCTCCGAGCCCGCAAGTGTTCTGGGACTCATTAACGAAGCAGCTTCTAGATTGCGTTTGAATCCGTTCGAAGCCAAGTGCTTCGGATCTCTAGGTTCGTGGATCCAAACCTTTTCAAGTCCGAGCCCGAGTAAGTCTCTAAGTTCGTGAATCCAAACCCTTTCGAGGCCTAGAGCGATTCGGCCCGTTTAATGGTGATTAATTCGGACCCACCAATCTTGGATTTGTGATAAATTCGGGCCCACTAATCTTAAGCTATTGGGCCTAATTAATTTAACAATCTCAAATTAGCTCCTCCGACAACAACTAATAAGCAAGCTTTAATGGCAGCTCTTCACTATCACCAAAGGAGAATTACAGAAGACCCATTTCATCGATTTTCAACTCTCCAGACTGTTCACTAACACTAAATCTGGACTTAGCCCAACTTTTTGTGAACACATTTTGCCCAACTTCAATCCTTGAGAAAAAATAATGATTAGAGATGAGAATTTTTTTTAAAAAAATTTAAAATTCAATATATATTATTCTTATTAATAAATTTATATTAAGATATCATAAAAATTAAAATTTTAAAATTTTAATTAATTTTATTAAATTATTATTTGACTACAAAAAGAATCGTCCTCTTACACTGCACTGACCGATCCATATAGAAATGTCAGTTTCAATACTGGCCTGTATTATTTATTAGCAGCCTCGGAACGACTAAAGTCTATTCTTATTGCATTCATTTTGTAATCAAATTTAATTTCTCTGGTATTGTAATTATTCAATTAAATTTTACTTTTATGCAATAAATAACTATAATTTCTTTCCTTTTTATTTTATTATTAAACTATAAATTTGATCTATTAAGTATTTGTTTTTAATTTCAGTTAATGTGATCTAATTAGAGACGGTTACTAAAATAAATAATGTTAAACCGTAATTTGATTATCAAACATGAAACAAACTTTCTTAATAGGATACCATAATTTTAAATATCATTATCAAAGTATATATTAATATCGGTGATATAAATATATATCAAAAATTATATCTCAATGAATCACGGTATTAAAAATTTTAAATTATACAAAAAATTTTTGCACGCTGACAAGGTTTTTTATGCTGGTTTTTTTGTCCGTGTAGGTGCATGTTTGTCTCCATGCTAGTTGAATCAAATATTTATGATAGTAGATGTGAATATAATTATCGACAGAATTATATAAATAAATTATATAATGAAATTAAATGAGATAAAAAAAATTAATATATAATAAGGTTGTGAATATTATTATCGGAATAAGTTATAATATGGGATGAGATCAAAATTGACTTGAATTATTATATTATATTTGTTTAGAATGGAAAAAATATATATATACTTAATTTTTTACTCAATGAAGAAAATAACTTTGTCTCTTTAATATTACAGTTGTTATGATACTACTTAATCTTTTATTTCATTTTAAATACTAATATTAAAGTAATCTAAAAATTTTATATTGTACTAAACAATCATCAAATTAAAAAGAATAAATTACCTTGATCTTTTTTGGAGAATTTTTTTTTAAGGTCCCTGGTATTAAGATTTTATAGTATAAAGGACACTCAATATTTTCATAATGTCTAAGATCCCTCAACATCTATCCAGAGAAAATTCAATCCAGAGAAAATTCGTTCCAGAGAATTTCTCTGGACAAATCACAGAAAAAATTCCAAATTTCTCACCACCCTATGAGAACCAGATACATTCATAAGGATTTTAGGCAGTCAGTTGGAACTATCAAGTGCGTATTGATTGGACTAAATAATAAAAATGTGAAATACTAGTGACGTAGGTTGGTTGGAGGCTTCAACAACTACAACCAAAGATGAACCCAATTAACACTTGGATCATGGCCAAAATATGAAAGAATCATATTTTAAGACTGGATTCTGCAAAATCCAGCAAACAGGCTCAAATCTCACGAACTATGGGGCATAAAACAAAGTCCTAGGAAGTAGCAAAGTAATGCTAAAACAAAATACCAAAATCTGATATTTCAATTTCTCAAAAACCTCTCCAAAACAAAGATTACAACCCTACATATAATAGCTAAGGAGGTTACTTCATGATGAAGCACCTAGGAATAGAAAAACTACAAAATAAAAATACGACTACGAGTGGAAATACTTCACGTCTTCCTACCTAGTGCAATGCGTGTTGAATCAAACTAGTAACAGAAAAAAAGAACAAACCATTAAAACAAGCCTCTTAGAAATTTCCACCTATTACAAGCTCACTTTTTAAATTTTAAAATGACTAATGAAGCAGAATAAGTTTTAAACTTTGACTCTGTGAGGAAATGATTTGGAAATACTCTGTTGATCCACTGGGACACTCGAGATCCTCAGTTGACGACCTGAAAAGAAACAAACACTCCGATCGGGGGTGCCGGAATTAGCACTCCGACGGATAAGTTAGTCCCTACTCTCTGGATTACTTGTATTTTAAGTTAAGCGTAGTGATTCTCTCGTACCTCTGTCTGGCTGATATTCTTCTATTTATATCTTTTCTTTCTTGGGCCTCGGGACTAGACCCACTTTCAATTCGCCGTATAACTATTTACTCGGCTTCTTTTGTTGCAAATCGCTTTTCACTCGCCCCCTTACTCAACCGGCTATTTGGCTGAATAGGGTAGGATCTGAATGTGCAAGACGGGGCCGAATGCGATGTATATATTTCGACTCTCCAGGTCCAATAATATTCGGCCTCTTTACGACTCCCAGTATTCGGCCCCATAGACTGCAAGACAGGTTACATCCTCACAAGAGATAACTACTGTGGAGCATGTTCAAGAAGATATGCCTGTGTACATATATAGTCTGCAAATGGCATGAAAGATGAAGCCTATTATCATACCCCACCAATATCAGGTCCACCACGTTTGCTACCAATAGAATCTATCTCATCAATGAAAATGATAGAAGGTGCAAATGATCTGGCACTAGCAAAGAGGTCCTTCACACGAGATGCAGCCACACCAACAAACATCAGAGAAAATTCTAAATTTCTCTGGACATATCACAAAGAAAATCTCACCAGATGAATTTCTCTGGATTCAACCCAGAGAAATTTCCCTCTCCATCCCAGAGAAATTTACTCAACCCCAGAGAAAATCCATTCCAACCACAGAAATTCACTTGTGTTGTCTGCAGTTTGATGGCTTCAGTGATTTGGATGCATATTCATAGAGAAAATCTCACCAGAGAATTTCTCTTGATTCAACCCAGAGAAATTTCCCTCTCCACTCCAGAGAAATTTACTCAACCCCAGAGAAAATCTCCTCTAACCAAAAAAATTCACTTGTGTTGTCTGCAATTTAATGACTTCAGTGATTTGATCCAACATTATTCTTATACTACAAAAAGAGACTTGATCCAATAACTATATTTATGTCTATATTCATAATGAATTCAACATACAAAGTAATCCTTGGAATTTCTCTGGATTCAAGACCTTGAACATTCAAATTTCTCTACACTAATTTCTCTAGACTAACATCAAATTTCTTTGGATCTTTGGACTAACATCAAAAACCCTTGAACCTTTTTCAAATTTCTCTAGACTAACATTCAAATTTATCTGGATCTTTGGACTAACATCAAAAACCCTTGAACCTTTCACAAATTTCTTTGGACTAATATTCAAATTTCTCTGGACTAACATCAAATTTCTCTGGATCAACATTCAAATCCCTCTATCTCTGGACTAACATCAAATTTCTCTGAATAGTACCCCACGAGGCCTGCCCTTCGTTTTCATTTTTATGTCCCTCCAAAACGACTCTTGGTCCAACTCTATAGCCAGGAAATACTTTGCCAGTTAACCACCTGTAACCTATTTGGTAGAGACCCAAAAACAAGAGAGAGAAGAAGAGAGGATTCATACACCACACCTCTCTCTCTCTCGCTATCTCTGTGTGTGTTTTTGTGGTGAATTTCTTGTTTGTTTTGCGAATGGATTATTGGTCTTTTTCTCTCACCGTCGATGATGAATTTGAGAAACTTGTTCTTCGTATGAACCCACCAAGGTACTATTTCAATTCTCATCTTTCTTATTTTTCTTCAATTGGGTTGTTCTCTGCTGTTGAAATCGAAATGGGTTGTGCTATTTTGCAAATTCTTTTTGTTTTCTTGCTTGTTAAAGATTGAAAAAATTGTCGTAGTTTTGACAATTGGGTCTGTTGAATTGAGTGATATTCTGAGAGAGAGAGAGAGAGAGAGAGAGAGAGAGAGAGAAAGGTGAAGGTTTGAAGTCGTGAGGTATATCAAATTTCTTTGTAATACATAGGTGTGGGGTTGAGGGACCTTAGACATCATAAAATAATATTGTGGATCTCTTCCATTACTAAAAATGGGAAAGGGACCTCAGACTAATTTTCCCATCTTTTTTTAGATCTAAAAAAAATGTAATAAACTTCTTAGTTTGACATAATTATATTAAGTTTCTTTAAAATTTTAATTTATAAAATATTTAATTTAATTTTCATCAGTAATTTGCGAATGATATAGATAGAAAAATAATATTATTATTTATTTTAAATTAAAAATATATATTTTTATTTATTTTTATATTTTCATATTATATTAATTTTATTTTAATATAATTATATTAAAATTATGAGATTATTTATTAATATTTTCAAAACTACTGGGGAGGTGAATTTACCTAGTAAATTACATATAGGCCCACATGTTTCTTTAAGTTTTGCAACCAAAAGCTAGAGGGGACCCATATGGCCCCGGTTGTCTCCTCCACTTTTTAACCCTTGGGCCCCGTTTGTTTTGGGTGAAATAGAGGGTATTGGGATTGTTAATACCAAGGTATTAGTAATAGCCTTGTTTGTTTTGGGAGAAGGCCTTGGGACTATTAGTCCCTTGGTATTACTAATACCCTTGGAGAGGGGATTGGTAAGGAGGAGGTAGAGATGGTATTAGAAAAATAGTGAGGGGATTAGAAATTTTTTTATTTTTTTATTTTTTATATATTGGAATTTTTTTTTTAAATATAATTTTTAATTTTTTATATTTTTTTATTTGTTTTATTATTTTATATAAAAATAATTTAACAATTTCTCACTACTAATCCCCTCACTATCAATCTCCTCACTACTAATCCCCTCACTATTAATCCCCTCACTATCAATCCCCTCCATTCTATCTCCCAAAACAAACGGGGCCTTGGGGTGTTGATTAGAGGATAAGGGAGGAGACTATTTACTATTTAGATTGTGATTTATTAGAAGTGAATAATTTTGCGTTTATTTATTTTTAGTCTGTTGGATATAGAGTCCGGTCAGACTCTTTATCCTTCATATGTGGGATTATACTGTTCGGAGGAGGGGTGTGGGACAATTTTTATGGGATAGTTTACTTTTGGATTAGGTAGTGAAACGACTATTTTGACCATCTACTATTTAATTATGTATTATATTTAATAAAATTCAATAAAATTTAAATGTCTCAATTTAAAAAACAAAACAATTTTATTTAACTTTTTATTGATGTTTTATTTATTTAATTTTTAAAAATAATTTTTTATAGATATTTTACTTTTTATTTTAAATTTTGTTTATATTTTATTTAATTTCATTATTTAAATTTTAATAGATTTGATTTAATTTCATTATTTAATTATTATTATTTTTAAAATAAATTTATTTAAATTTTAATTAAAAAAATAACGTATATTTTTATTGATATTTTATTTATTTTATTTTTAAAAAATAAATTTATTTAATTGTGTAAAAAAATAAAATAAAATAAAATAAATTTTTATTTAATCTAGCTAAAAATAATTAAAATATTAAAGATATGTTTAATATTGCTATTACTGAGTAAATAAGTAAAAAAAAAAAAGGGTAAAATAGTCTTTTGCTCATTTATCTTATCCAGTCCGTTCAACCAAATATTGAATTCACTAAAAATAGCCATTTCCAAACATTTAATCCCATGAGAAAATAAATACGGGATATACATCCAATCCAACTAAATAGTCTGCGGGATTTACAGTCCCAAGATTCAAGTCTGATGAATTCTAATCTCCCCTTATCCAGTCTATCCAATCAAATTACAAAGGAATTACTAGGAAAAAGAAGAAAAATTAAAATGGGATTAAATTAATATTCAAATGTGATAACTAAGCATCTCTATTCAAATTTTTAAATTTTGGTGTGTTAAAATTTTTTTTGAAGGCTTGCGGCACCTCCATCCAATATGTCAAATTTAATGTAGCAATTCAACAGTTCTATTTTAACATACCAAATGAACTCCACCCAATATATCAAAAACTGACATGATTTTTGGTAACACCTCTTCATATCAAAAAGGCCAATTCATATATATTCTTTCTTCGAATAAAAGCGTTCAAATTTTAAAAATAATAAAATAACATATTTGATTTATCATGTTAGTTGTCTCTTACTACTTAGGTCAGTTTTTAATGCGGAGATAATAATTCATGTAAAAATATACCTCTTGAAATTTACTTAAATAACAAATTGATCCCTGTGGTTTAAAAAATTATAAATATCTCCCTGTCAGGATTTTTTATTTAATAGAATTAACTGAAAAAATAAAATTTCTAACTGTTTTCCTATGCAATAATAAAATTATCTAAATTTTTAATTGAAATAAAATTTGAATATCATTAAAAACTATTAATTAACTTGATGATTTATTAATAAAAGAGCCTATTTGTTATGAAATTAGAAACCTTAGGGGACATAATATAATTTTTAAAATTATAAGAGATAATTAATAATTTAAGTAAATCTCATAGGGTGTATTTGTAATTTATCCTTTATTTTTTGAGTTAATTATCAAACAATTAAGAAAAATAAATAATATCTGCAATATTTAAAAAAATATATTAATATATATCAATTCTCATTAAAATCTTTTGAACATTTTTTAATTTTTTAATTTTCGGCATTTGCAAGATCAAGCATTAGGAGTAACAAGTTATAGCCAACATGTGGCTCATGAAGCACGATTAAGCCAAGGTCCAGCGGTGGTTGGAAGAGTTTTCGCTATGATGACGGTGGGTGTTCACGGAAGGTTCACGGAAATTTCTATTACCAAAATTAAAAAAAAAAAAAAAAATTTATAATTTCAGGCAATACTACTTGATATATATGTGAAGTACCTTATTTACGTATCCATTTCTCTTAGCAAAAAAAAAAAAAAAATTCGTTAACAAATTTGAATTCAAGTCAAGCCTAAACCAATTTAGTTTAAACTTGATTCGTTAAATTTTTATTGAAGAATTTCAACTCGTTAAAATCTTAATAAATAAATCTAAATATATTAAAATTCAGTTCGGCTCGACTTATTTACAACTTGAATATTAGGTTTGCCTAGCAACATTTTTGCAAAAGAAAAAAGTAGAGAACATACTTTGAGCCAAGTGACGATGATTAAATCCTCGTTTGGTAAGTGAATTGGGTTTAGGTTGGGATTAAAAAAATAACAAGTCAAAATAAGTTAAATAAGTCAATAAGATAAAATATTATATTTAAATCATAATTATTTTAATTTTTTTTTTACAAAAAAGCAAAAAAATCATAAAATCATAAAAATTTTACCAAACGAAACTAATTTAGTCAGATTAAATCAATCAAAAAATAAAAAGTTAAGTTAATTTTTTCTTTCCTAATCGAACCCTAAAATTGATATACTCTATTCTTCTTGCTATCATCTTCAATTTAGTAGCTGATGACAAAGACTGCAGCAGAAAGCTTCACACATTTCTTAAAATCTGAAATCCTATCTAAGATGTCGGATCATGTATTTTTTCATCAATGTTCTTTTATAATATTTCAATGGCCTCCTTTGGAAAGGTAATTATTTTGGTAAGTTATTTTAATTTTTGACTATTTTAGTACGGTAAAATATTTATGTTTAGAAATATGGTTAGATTTTTTTTAATTAAATGTGATGTTTGTAAAAAAAATAATAATAATAATAATTATGAATTTGATATAATATTTTATTTTATTAATTATTTTAACTTATTTCATTATTTTTTTTATAAATTTTAATAAAAAAAAAACCAATTTTTAGCTTCTCAAACATCCCCAATCAGTAGTGGAGCCACATAGTGTCTAGGAGGGTCAGGTGCCCTTCCCCTAGATTTTTCGTCTATTTTTTTTTTAATTTTATTTTTTTACATGTGTATATATAAAATTTTAAACAAAAATAATATTTAGAGTAAAATGTCAAAGGCATTTTCAAATTTATGAAAACAATAGTGATTGTTTTACTAAAAATGAAGTGATTACAATAAATTATATTTTTATGTATGAAAATTTTGTAAAAAAATCTCAATATAAAAGTAATATCCATCATTATTGATATGCAAATATAATTAATCTCATTATATATATGTAAAAATTATTAGAGTGTTAATTATATTTATATGTGGAGTTCACCTTTCATATGTTGCTTTATTATTAGTTGGTAATATTATATGTCAATAACGACGTAATATCACTGTTATATGAAATTTTTACTCAAATTTTGTAAAAATTTGATTTATCTTGTCATTATATAATTTATTTTAAGACGTAAATATATAATTTTTTTACATTATCTATGATACACTAGTTACAAGTAATACTTTCTTTTTGATTTTACTCGAAATTAATTATAGAATTTTATGTGAAATATTTTTGTAATAATTTATTTAAGTTTTTGTACTTATTATTAATTTAAAAATTATTATTATCTTCTTACCGTTGGTTATGGGAAAAAAATTTAAAATTATAATCAATAAATGTCTCTTCTAATTTAATTTTCTGACTCTGCCACTACCCCAATATATACACATAAGTATATGTATTTATAATTAGGTCTTTGTGGTTGAGTCGGTCATAAACCGTCTGTGCATGCATATAAACACAAAACCAACAATATGAGTTGGATGGGAATTTTAGCTTTATCCCGCAAGAAACTCGGGTCAAATTGTGAACACATTTTTTTTTGTCGATTCATTGGAAATTAAGGTCTCGTTTGACAAGTGATTTTTTTAATGTAAAAGTCAAAAAATTATTAAAAAAATTAAAAAGCTAACAACCTATATCAAAAAGTCAAAAATTTCATTTTCTCTCAATTTTTTCACATCATTTCGTAAAAAATCAAAAAATCATCCTAAACATGCTAATTTTTTTTTACATCATATTTTAGTCAAAAAACTAAAAAGTTAATAAAAAAGTTTATTCCCAAACGAGGCCTAAAGCAAAACAAAGAAAGAGTCACAGGTACAAAACAGAGAAAGACTAGTCTCTCAGCACACTACAACCAATCATGTCTTCGATGATTAGGTGACTAATTTCTATCGGTGGTGTTTCAAGGAAAACAACATGTTCATCTTGGGCGATGCCTAGATTTGGTAGTCTGTCAGCCACTTTGTTGCCCTCTTACAGTGTGTGACCAAGAGAGCAGTTGCAACAATCCAGCAAGAACTTAGCATCTTCAATGAGGGCTTTGTAAGGAGAGTGTTGATTTGGGCCTTCTTGTAATTGGTTGATGGCTTGCTCCAAATCAAATTCGATCACTACATCTCCAATGCCTTTCTGGAAGAGAATGGTGAGGCCTCTGTAGATTGCCCATAGTTCTACCTCCAAACTTAAGCAATGGCCTAGTTTACCATAGTAGCCCCATATCTAGCTTCCTGTCTCATCGCGCAATAGTCCTCCATAGCCTGGTTGACCATGATCACCTTTGGAACACCCATCTACATTCAATTTTAGTTTACCTGCAAGTGGATGATTCCAATGAATTAGTCTGGGATGAAAGTAGTGTGGGTGAATAAGGGATTGGAAAGCCTCATCAATTTCAGCCACAAGTTCTGTGATCTTCTTGAGGCTGTTATGGAATGAGTTGCTTTGATTTTCAAAAACAACTGAATTACGATCCTTCCACATTTGCCAAAGAGAAACAATAAACACAAGGGACCATCTTTGCCTTCGGTATAAGATTTTACTTTTAGAATTACAAGTAACCCATTCCTCAAGAGGCTTGTCGATTCCCTCTTCCCACCACTTGGTGTTTTGAAGATGAAGCCATATGTCTTTGGACATGGGGCAGCTGCGCAAGAGATGGTTCATGTCTTCTCTAAACTGCCCACATCTAGGGCAGAGGTTTGTTTGAGATATATTCCTCACAAGTTGAAGATGATTGGTTAGAAGTCATCCTTTCAAGATAAGCCAAAGGAAACATTTTAATTTTGGGGGAATTTTAATTTTCCAAATCCATTTCCAGTCCCTGTCAGCCAAGTTAGTATTATCATTGGTAATGAATTTATAAGCAAAAGCAGTAGTAAAGACACCACAAGAAGAAACAGCCCAGGCAGGAGTATCAGAACAAGAGACAAATGAGGGCCTAGAAGTAGTGAGGATAGTTTGAAGATCATGTTTGTTAAACATAGTGGAAATCTTATCAATGTCCCACTTACATGTTTCATCAAAGAGTAAGCTAACCTTGTCAAAGTCCTTGACAGGATATGAAGGATTAAGCTGAGAAAGAGGAAGTTTACCACACCACCAATCTGTCCAAAGAGAGATATCTTTCCCATTACCCACAATCCATTTAATACCTTTTCCCAGGACATCTCTATACTTGCACATGCTCCTCCAAATGTGAGAAGATCTCTTCTTCAGAGGCCAAGAGTAAAAACTATTATGATTCAAGTATTTAGAGTGGAGCACTCTACACCAAAGTCTATTACTCTCGGTCAGGAATTTCTACCCCAGTTTGGTTAACAAGGCAACATTTTGAATTCTAGCTTTTTTAATACCCAAACCTCCATCAATTTTACTTTTACACACATTGTCCCAGTTGACCAAATGGACTTTCTTATGAGTCTCAGTATCACCCCAAAGGAAATTACGATTAATTTTGTCAATATCATCACAAATCTTTCTAGGAAGCTCCATGGTTTGCATATTATAGGTGGGAATGGCTGAGGTAACAGATTGGATAAGGGTTGTTCTACCAGCCATGTTAAAGGACTTAGTCTTCCGCCCAGTCAATCTAGTTTTCATCTTGGTGAGGATATCATTGAAAATGTTCTTGGTGATTCTATTGTGGAGCAGGGGGGAGCCAGGGTACTTACTAAGGTCTTAGGTAAGGGGAATGCCACAGTGAGAGCTAAGGGATTTAGCTAGATTTCTATGGATGTTGGGTGACATAGAAGTTTAGATTTAATATGATTAACTTTTTGGCCAGAGATCTCACAAAATTCAGAAATGACCTCCATAATGGTATCACAGTTTTTATGGTCAGCATGAGCAAAGAATATAAGATCATTAGCAAAGAACAAGTGAGATAAGGGGGGGCCTATTAATAGAGGCCTTGAGACCTTTCCAAGATCCCTTTTGGACTTTGTAGTTAATCATATTAGACAGTCTTTCCATACAGAGCACAAATAGGTAAGGTGAAAGAGGGTCTCCTTGTCTGAGACCCCTTTTGTTCTAGATACCATCCATGATTTCTCCATTCCAGAGGATGGAGGATTGACTTTTAGAAACACAACTCATGATTAAATTGATCCATTTGTCAGTAAGCTTGAATTTAAGAAGGGTTTCTCTAGTAAAGTCCCAAGAAAGTTTATCATAAGCCTTTTCAAGATCAATTTTAAACACTATACCATCTCTTTTGCCTTTTTTATACCTCAGCGTATGTAAAATCTTCTGAGTAATGATAATATTATCAGTGGTGTTTCTTCCAGGAATGAACTACTTTGGTTAGGGCTGATCAAATTATCAAGGAGATGTCTAATTCTACCCACGATGAGCTTGGTTATGATTTTGTAACTGACATTGCACATACTGATGGGTCTGAATTGCTTAATGGTTTCAGGATTCTCCACTTTAGGGATCAAAACAATAAGGGTTTCATTGACAGTAGCAGGGACATTATTGTTCATAAAGCAAGTTTGGACAAAATCACACACAGAGGGTCCAACAGTACTCCAATAGTTTTGATAAAAAATAGCCTGGATACCATCCTTACCAGGAGCTTTGAAAGCACCAATACTTTTCACAGCTTCAAGAATTTCAAAGTTAAAGAAAGGCTTGAGAATACCCGCATTATCATCGTGGGTGAAATGGGTTGGAGCTAAGTTGTGCCAATGCTCAAGGTGACTAATGGGCTCATTGTTGAAGAGATTATGAAAGTAGTCCAGGATATGAAGCTTAATATTATCAACCTCTGTAATCCAATTGCCAGTAGAATCTTTAAGAGCATTGATTTTGAGTTTTCTTCTCTTGGTGATAGTAGAAACATGAAAGTATTTAGTATTCCTATCACCTAGAGTAATATATTTAGACCTAGACTTTTGGAACCATAACACCTCCTGGAGCAGAGTAGTATTATAGGTTTTGATGAGATCCTTCTCCAGTAAATGCAAGTTATGAGAAAAATTAACAGCAAGGGCTCTTTGGATGCCCTCAATCCGGGCAAGGAGATGTCTTTTCCTTTTAAAAATATTACCAAACACTTCTTTATTCCACTCTTTAACCCTACAGGTGAACTCGTCAGTAGAGTCAATGAGGTTATTCTTCATATCAGTCCAGGAGGAGGTGATAACATCAATAAGGCCTGGGTGGGACATCCAAGCAGCTTCAAATCTAAAAGGCCTATAATGGGGGTTAAGGAAATGCATACCTTGGGTGTAGACTATCAAAGGTGAGTGATTAGAATAGGTTCTTGGAAGAACCCTGACTGTGGCTTTTGGAAACATGGTTCTCCAATTTGAGTTGCATATAGCCCTATCCAACCTCTCCATAGTGTTGGCAAGACCATGTCTGTTGTTCGTCCATGTCATTCTGGGTCCTGAACTCCCCAAGTCAATCAGGTTACAGTTATTGATCCTGTCCCGGAACTTTTGGCTTTGAGCAGAATTTTGAGAAGGGGTGTAGCTTTTTCTTTTCCCTTGGTTAGCATAGTCATTGAAATCACCGGCTACCAACCATGGTTTATCCATACCACTAACCATTGCCTCCAGGTCCTTCTATAGGTTTTCCCTCATAACAGGGTTAGGGCTGGCATAGACTTCTACTAGAACCCACTCTTCATAATCTTCTTTATGGATAGTAGCATGAATATATTGGGAATTAGCAGAGGAAGCTTGAACATTAACTTGGCTGGTATCCCAAACTATCCAAATTCCTCTCATTCTTCCTACGGGGTCAACAACGGTGGAGGCAGTAAATCCCAGTTGGTTGAAGAAGTTGCCTATTTTGCTAAAGGGCACTTTCATTTCCAGGAGAATTAGAATTTCAGGTTTGTGAGTTCGAACAAGCTCAGTTAAGTTGCGCTTAAAGGTGTTATTGTCGGCACCGCGGCAATTCTAGAAAAGTAATTGGAGCAAATCCATGGATAGGTAAGTTAAAGGGGAGTCGGTTACCAGATCCTTAATGATGTTGCGTATCCTCCGACGGCAGTCTGCTTCCGTGTCACGACCCAAACCCGCCCCTATGGGTTTAGTATCACAACCAACCAGTAATCCGAGATTACCGAAGGCCTGCTTAACAGTAATGATGGTAATACAGAGTAAAGGGCCTGGCGGAAGCCAAACAGTAAATAAAAGATGTCCAATGAGCTGTGAAAACCTGAATGCAAAAAGACTTTATGCATAAGTCACATTGATAAACAAAACATATATATATATATATATACGCCATATACACAAACATCCTGGTTAGGGACTAAATCCCTTCATCATATTTGTACAGTCAAGTCTTAAACATCTATTACAAAACAGAAACAAAGGGTGAATCTGAAGCACCCTGAAACAGTGCCTGTTTGGTGCAGCTTAAAAGCTGCTTATTTCAGCTTTCAGCTTAATTTAAGTTATTTTGATGTGTTTGGTTTAGCTTATAGCTTTTTGGAAGTCAGAAATCAGCTTATTCTTTGAGTGGGGCAGGAGATGCTTAATTTATAAGTCAGAAATCAGCTTATGTTCATAGTTATAAGCTATAAGCTGTTTAGGCATAAGCTATAATCACTTTCCCACCGCTCTACCAAACAGGGCCACAGCCTTAGCTTGGTGGCACTTGGAACCTCGAGGTGAGGCACGATGGTTGGCTTGACAAAACAAGAGCTTAACCCGACACTCCTAGCTTCGGTCCGATGCTTGGACACCTACATATAAATATAAACAGTAAGCTAAAGCCCAGTGAATAACAAATGCGTAAAGGGGTTAAGAATGAATATCCTTTCAGTAATTAAAACAGTCATTTACATCAGTAAATCAGTTATGCGATCAGTGGCTCATTTTCCATGCCATAACAGTTATTTAGAAACCATAGTAGTCATATGTGGTACATCCAATAACAAAACAGTATAGTGTTCGTAAAAGACCGAACAGTCAGTTGATGGCCATCAATCAGTAAACAGTAGTGGTCCCAACATTGAAACCGACAAAGATCTCTGTAACAGTAGCAGTAACAGTAACAGTAAGTCGCTAAGGATGCCACAGATACAATTTACAAATAGGACAAACATTCATTCAGTAAACGATGTCATTTTAGAAAGCAGCACAGTTGATCATTCAGAAAATAATCATAATTGAACATATCTTTACGACATTGTTACTCACAGAGTACTGGGCTATAGGCAAGCTAATGAGCGTCCTCGGATGCTAACCCTACAGTTACAGAACGAACACACACTAAATTACACATTTGGGATTAATAGTTTAGCCCCTTAAACTTGACTTGGTGTGGTTCTACAACATTACCCTCATTAAGATGCCTTAAACATGGCCTAGGAATGCCTAGAATGGAATGAGGATGCAAAGATGTACTTTAAAACACTTTTCAAAACTTGCTGAAAACCGGGCTCTCGCTCGAGTGAGCTTACCAAAACAGAGGGGTCGCTTGAGCGTAGACTTCCTCGCTCGAGCGGTCTGTAAAAATGGAAAAGTACTGGATGTTGCAAATCCCCGCTCGATTCTCGCTCGATGCTCGCTCGAGCGTGAGACATAACTCTTCGCTCGAGCGTAGGTCTCGTCGCTCGAGCGTGCGTCTGCGTGCACAAAAACCTGAAAGCTTGCAATCTACGCTCGAGCCAGCATTCCTTCGCTCGAGTGGAGCTCTGAACAAAAGGATGGTCGCTCGAGCGTGGAATCCTTCGCTCGAGCATGGAAGCCAAAATCTGGAATTTTCAGATTTGCCTTCAAAGCTCAAACCAAGCATTCAACATATCAAAACTCAATTTTTTTGGCCCATTTTCTGGAAAACACTTGAAAACCCATCCTACAATATATTTTGAAGATCAATTTTGTAAAATCAAGCCCAAAGGAGAGACAATTGAACACAATTTCAAAGAAACTTTCATGAATTATGTAAGAACATAACATGCATGAGCTCCTATGAATCCCAATGCTCTAAAACAAGATAAAATGCAAGATTGAGCTCAAGAACATGATCAATTCATGGACCAAAACTAAAACATGAACATGCATGTGGAAATTCTCATGAAAACAACCTCAAAATTTAAGAATATGTACATGCATGCACACAATGCCTCATAATTCAACACTTTGAGCTAAAACTTGACTCTAATCTCTAATATTTCCATGAACCATGCAAGATACAACTTAAATTCATGATTGAGAGGATGAATTCTTTACCTTAAGTCTTGAATTTCAAGTATGGAAGCCTAATTTTGCAATCTTCTTCTACTTCTCTAAATTTTCCAAGCTAATCCTTGTTGAAACCAAACTTCTCCTACCTCCCTCTCTCTCACGGTTTTGGCCAAGAAAATGGATGAAGAAAAGATGCAAAACTAAGCTCTAAACAATGTTTTCAACAAAGTGGCCCACTACAATGGCAATTTGGTAGTAAATTCAAATTATTGTAATTTAGCATTATTTAATCTAATTTAATCATTCCAAATTGAATTTTAATTAAACCTACCATAAAATCACATAAATTCTAACTAGCATAAAACACTAATCAATTTCTGATTCGGTCGCCAATAAGGCCTTCAATTTGCAATTCGAAATTAAAACATGAACAGATCATTTAATGACAGACAAATAGCAATGCAATCAAAACAACATGTTCATACAATCAATTCCGAGTTTCAACTTAATCAATTACTTATCATGCTCAATCACAGTTTAGCACTAATCAGAGGTGAGAGTTGTCACACTCCGACCTCATGGAGGCCATCTGAAACGAGTGGAAGGGCTTCAGTCTCCTGTCCTCGTAGCTTAGCTCTGCTGTCATTCGTATTTGTTCGATCCACCATACGAAAGCGACGAGGTGAGTTTCTTCTATCTCTGGATCTAACAATAGGCTCAATGAATTGGACTGGTTGAGGTGTTCTTCCACCTCCATCTGTCGGTGTTCTAGAATCTGGCTGTCATCCCTCTCCATGGATAGATTCTCTTGGATCTGGTGGCTCTCTCTCTCGAATTAAGGGGATGGATGGATTAAGAGCTAGTGTATTATAGAGAGATGTAATTACCCTAGTTGACAGGGTTGGGTTAACATCGACCATATGTCACGACCCCATTCCGCCCCTAGTAGAATAGTGCCGTGATGGCTAGTAATCCGAGATTACCGAAGGCCAACTTGCAAGGGTTCACACACAAACAGAGTACACATATGGGGCTTACAAATGCGGAAGCAATAAATTAAAAGCCAAGTAGTCCATAAGAGCAGTGCATAAGTCAAATGGAATGGCATACATCTTTACATAGCTTTAATACAACAAAACGAAGTACAAAAATACATCTTGACCAAAAGGCTTCTCAGCCATCAAATACAAAATACAGTGAAATACAACTAAGAAGCATGATCTTCAAGATGCTGCAAAAGTGCAAAATCCAAAACAAGTGGCAAGTACATCTAGGCGTCACCGCCGTCCTGCTCGTCACCTACATATATATAGAGGGGGGTGAGCTTGGATACTCAGTGAATGGTATGAATAATAAAGGGGTTTGCATGACTGATATTCAAGATCTTTATCAAACGATACATAACATAATTAGTGCAAATCAAGGGATGAACCAAGTCCATCTAGCAAATCTTTCAAGCTTCAAGGGATGCTTACTAGTATCAATATAGTACAAGTGATGACATTTCGAACAAACAAACCCACGCGGTAAACCATCGGTGGCAAGACAGGGCAAGACAAGGCAAGACAAGGGAAATATCTCAAATCAATGGCGCAGTTACATTATAGTCCCCTGGCACTAAGGACTTGTGCTACAAAGGCTTATAGTCCCCTAGCACGTACGGACTTCCAAATTTTGTGCTACAAATGCTTATAGTCTCCTAGCATGTACGGACTTTCAAATTTTGTGCTACAAATGCTTATAGTCCCCTAGCACGTACAGACTTCCAAATTTTATGCTACAAATGCTTATAGTCCCCTAGCACGTACGAACTTTCAAGATTGTGCTGTAAATGCTTAGAGTCCTCCAGCACGTAAGGACTTTCCAAGAATGTCATCAAAACAAGATATAATACTTGATATACAAAATAGGAATAATCATTCATACTTACAAATACTTTCCAAAACAAAGCAAAACAAGGCTTTTATCAAAACATTGTAACATAGCTTTATTAAAAATACAACTCACATAGTTCTTCAAACGTCGGGGTCAAGGCAAGTCCAAGTCCTACAAACACATGGCAAAGTCTGTTGAATGCACTTTCAAACAAGTTTCACATGCATACAGATGATCTCGGCATTCTTCAAAAACTAAGTTAAATCAAAATGAAACACCGTTTCTCATCTCGGGAAAACATGCTGGGCACCAACTAGGTCTAGGCCGAGGTTCCACACCTCCTCGCCGAGGTGTGGTCCCGAGGGCCACATTCAAGGATATGAAGTCGGGAAAATCTGGGTTTCCCTCTGCTGAAGAACATGAAGAACATGAAAAACATGAATGCTCAATCACAACTTGTTATTTCAAAATCTGGGATTTTCATGCTACGAGTTCGAAAACATGGGCCTGGGTACCCATACTTGAAGATCTTATGAAAACAAACACAAAAACATGGAAATTGTTACAAACTTTCGGATCAAACAAGGCTTTTCTTTTAAGAACCCAAGAACACCATTTTCTCTTTCTATAACCAAACTTTAAATCAATGCATGGCTCATGAATCATGCTAGATCATGCAATGCAGCTAGATAAACATAAAGAACAACAAGACTAAATCAAGAATCTAACCTCAATACACGAATCTAACGGTTTGATCTCTAGGAATCAAGCTCGAAGGCCTACTCTCTCACTGTAAAACTTCTTCTTCTTCCTAGAGCTTCTCTCTCTCTACAAGGCAAAGATATGATACAAAAATGTATATTTTCTGGGTCTGTTGGCTGACTTAACCCTCTGCAGGGGCACGTGGCAACGGCTGGTTGGTTCTACTCAAAAAGGTGACTGAGTGAAAAGACAAGACTATGACAAAGTGTGTTCAACAAGCTAGGCGGCAAGGGCACTCCGGCAAGTAGTGACATCGGCTAATAACAAGGCTCCGGCAAGCAAAGGACAATGACCTCGGCTAGAAAGGACAACACTTGGCCTAGTTGTGCCACACCTCGGCCTAGATGTGCCACACCTCGGTCTAGGTCGTACCAGTCCAGGAGCAAGATCACTTGGGTTCAAGGGTAACATCTCGGCCTAGATAATACACATCTCGGCCTTGGTGGTGAACACCTCGGCCTAGATAGTGACATCTCGGCCAACATGTTAGGGCAGGGGTGGAGGCCAACCAGAAAAAGGGTTCCAAGGTAGTTCTAAGCTTAAGGTGGCCTCGGCTTGGATTAGTCTAGGTTAACCACACACCAAACAAGGAACAAAGCATGCAATTAACACTTAAGCAAAACAAAGACAAGATCTGAAATGCAAGCTTAACAGGACAGAATCATATAAATGCATATGAGTATGGTTAGGACAGTGTGAGGGTTATTACACCATAGTTAGATCATTTGGGGGTTGAGTGTTCACTACTTCAGGAATCGAGTCAGGAGCTATTACTGTTTGTAGACTGCCATTAGGGTAACTGACGCCCATGACTTTATCCTAGCTTTGTGTTTCTGCCCTAGAATCTCTGTGGTATGATGAAGTACCTTCCTTCAATGGCTTCCAGCTAATAGGGATGGTGTGCCCTAGATTTTCCTTTACCTTTAAGGTCATTAGGCTGGTTTGGGCCGACTTGAATGTTGGGCTCTTATTGGACTGCCTCATGACCTGCTTGGTTGTTTTTCTTACCCCTAAGGTAGGTGCCTTGGCCATCTGAGCCCTCTTCTAGGTATTTAAATTTATTTCGGTGGGTTGGATCATAGGGGTCTTGGGCCCTCTTGTTTGAGGCTGGCCTTTGGTGTCGTTTAGTAACTAACATCCATGGGCTGAAAGCCTCTGCATCTTCTATCTCTTGTTGCAGTTAATCGTTAGACTCTGATGGTTTGTTGATGGTGACCTCCTCACCAGTAACGGCTAGATTTTTCCCCGCCGGTGGAGCAATTTGAGTTTTGAATCGACAAGCTTCTTTTCGATGATCTATCCGTCCACAGAGGAAGCAGAAGGAATGAAGGGATTCGTATTCAATGGTTTAACAGTTGCCCTCGAGTAAGAATTTGGGTTTCAGGGGCCTGCTCAAATCCATTTCCACACACACACAAGCAAATTTTCCCCGAGTAGCCATTGCCATTGTCCAGTCAATTTTCAGAAGTCTGCCAATGGTTTTAGTAATAGCGAATAAGACTTTTTCCTGGTAGTACTCAATCGGAAGCTCCGGAAACCGAACCCAGACTGCGGTTGTGGTTTCAAAAGCTTCTGATGGTTTAAAATTTGGTTCCCACCGTCTAACTGTGAGGTAGTGGTCCATGATCACCCATGGGCCCCCGTGAAAACAGTTTCACAGTCAGAGGGGTCAGAGAATTTAAATAGAAAATAATTATAGCCAAGGTCAATGGCATTAAACTCCCCCTACAGTCTCCACATGGTCTTTACTCTGGTACATAGCATTTTATACCCAATACTTTTGCCCAGTAGTCGAACAATCAATGCGTTGACCTTCGGCTTCCTGATCATCTCCAGAAGCTTTTTAGGCAATGAGACATGCGGGAGTCCCATATGATCTGGAAGAGTGGTTTGAATTTGAGATTGACTCTCTTGGTCTTCGTCCTCCTCATCCAAAGATAGGATTTCTACTCTGCTATTGAAATGATAACCCCCATTGGTAATGGAAGTCAGCGCTTCCTTGAAAGATTTGGGAGGGGGACTCTCCTTTGCCCTTTCAGTATCCATAGCCACCTCGTTTTCCATGGGTTGATCCATTGCGGAGGTTGAGCTTTTGATCTTTTTGGTGCTTCTTATTAGGTGATCTTCCTTTTCTAAGGTAAACACCAAGGGTCAAAGGATCACAATGATCGGTGTTGTTGTGGGAGATGGATTCAAACATTTAGCTTTTTTATAACTTTCTCACTTTCATTTTTCATTTATTTATTTTTAGCTTATCAACGGATCACAACGATCGGTGTTGTTATTGGAGATGGATTCAAACATTTAGCTTTTTTATACTTTCTCACTTTCATTTTTTATTTATTTATTTATATGTTATGTTTGATTGAGAGATTTTAAAAGGAATTTGAAAGACAAAGAAAAGAAATGTGTAAAATTAAATAAAATATAAATATATTTAATTCACATTTTATTCTTTTTTTAATTATTTTTTTTTTTTCAAACCTCTTCTTAAATTTATACAGCATTACAACATGTATCAACTAGTTTTCGTTTTTGAAAAACATTTTATAATAATATATCATTATCAATGCTATAAAAAATTATTTCTTTTTTATGTAGATATTATATTATTTTACAACTATCCTTCATTTTACACCACTTGCCGTGTGTGTTTGGTATTTGAGTGTAACATTTCTTTTTCAATTATAAACGGCCAAGCCTTGAAATCCCTGTTTTAGCAAAAATGATCATATAGGTCAGGAAGTGGCTGTATCTTACCGATAAACAGAAAGTCGGACCCACAATAAATTATTGTCATTTACTAGTTTTTTTTTTTTTTTTTTTAAAACTAATTGTTTCTTTGTCGTTTTTCCCTCCTAATTCAACCCCTGTCCACCATCTCCAACATGGAAAGTTATTGGGCACTAGGACTGAGCAAAGAATCCGTATAATTCATAATCCAATTTGGTCTAATTCAATTCGGAAGGATTGGATTAATTTTTTGAATCCGTGATTCGGTTCCGGATTAGAAATTTAAAAATCCGTAGGCCACGGATTGATTCTGGATTGAACCTCACGATTCCGGATTGAAACCGATCTGGACCGTATAGATTTAGTCTATATTTACACCTTATACCCTCCACGTAATATCATTCTTGTTTCATATAAAAGCTAAACACTAACCCTAATTCCTCACACGCCGCTCAGCCCACTCACTCACTGCTGTATCTCACACTCTTATCTCTCTCTCTCTCTCTCTCTCTCTCTCTTTCTCTTCTCTTTCTCAGACACTTTCTGATCATCCATCTCTGATCATCATGCATCTTCAATCATCCATCTTAGATCTTCAACCTCACACGCCGCTCACTCATTCACTGCCTCTCATACTCTCATCTCTCTCTCTTTCTCTCTCTCTCTCTCGGTACTCTATCTCTTTTCATTTTCTCAGACACTCTCAGATCATCCATCTCAGATCTTTAACCTCACACGCCACCCACTCATTGCCTCTTACACTCTCATCTCTCTCTCTCTCTTCTCTTTCTCGGACACTCTCAAATCCTCCATGTCCAATCATCATCCATCTCAGATCGGTAGTTGTAGCTCTCTCTCCTCTCTCTCTCTTGGTGAGCTCCTCTCTCTTTCTCTCTCTCTCTTTATATATATATATATATATATATATATTATATTTTGTTTTTGTGGAAATCATGTTTTGTTTGCTAATTTTGCAGCCCTAGATTTGTCATATTTGATGAATAAATCTGTTTGAGCTTTCTCTCTCTTTTTGTTAATCTGTAAAAAATCTTTGTTGATTGTTGATCATTGTGTATGTATCTCAAATTATTGTTCATCTCTGTTGATCATTGTTCATCTTAGATTATTTTTCTATTTTTATATGGGTTTGTGTATAGTTCTGTTTTTAAAAATCTTTGTTGATATGGGTGTGTGTATAGATCTGTAAGAAAATCTCTGTTGATTATTAATCATTGTGTGTGTATCTCAGATTATTATTCATCTCTGTTGGTCAATGTTCATCTCAGATTATTTTTCTATTTTTATATGAGTGTGTGTATAGATATGTTTTTATCTTTTGGTTTTTATCTATTTTTAAGTAAGAGATACCTATATCATTGTTAATCAATCTATTTGTAAGTAAAAAAATTTATCAATTTATCTGTAAGTAATCAATCTGCCATACTTGTATAATTGTTAATCGATCTATCTGTAAGTAAAAAAAAAAAATTTATATGAGACATATCTGTTTTGTTATTTAATTATGGGAATTCGTGGTCCTAATTCGATCTAATCCGTGTTTAAATGGATTGGTTCAGATTGGTTCCACAATTTAAACGAATTAGATTGGTTCCAATTTTTTAGGAACCGTAAATAACGGATTGATCCTGATTTTATCCCAATCCGAACTAATCCGGACCATGCTCACCCCTATTGGGCACTTCTAAAATATGATCACATAGTTATAATTAGCGAAGAATGTGAATTTATGATTTTGTATTAAACGATTGAGAAATATGCGAAAATATGATAAATATTGATTAGTGAAAGAGTATAAACATACTCTAAAAATACCCAATAATTTACCCTCAAGCACCAAACTTAGCCATTAACACAAAAATCTCAAAAAACAGATTCTTCCATTTTGATAATATCACCATCCAATTAAATATATATATATATATATATATATATATATTCACTCAGAAACATTACCAGTCACTATTCCAAAAAAAAAAATAACAAAATGAATGTGGAGAATACACAGAAATAGAGTGAAATCCAACCCGGGTCGTGTCGTAGATAAATAGAGCCGAGTTCCAAAACGGAAAATTCTTCAAATTTAATCTAACCTAGAAATCAAATCAACTATGCAATTCTTAATTTGATTACAAAATCTGTAATCAACATGGATTCCACCTTGTGTAATTTGATGTGGGGATGTTTCAAAGGAACAGAGACAATTGATTGTTGAAATTTGGATCTCGCTATGTTTCTTTTTCTTAGCGAAAACCCAAAGATGGAGAAGCCATTTCAGAGAGAGACAAAAAACAGAGCATTATGGCAATACTATTACATTGCTTCGAAGACATGTTGAAATTAAACTCTTTCATATATATATATATATATATATTTATCACTAAGCTATAGATTCATCCATTCATTCCACATGTCAATTTGGCAACAGATTCATCACAATATTCAAAACAAGTAAACTAATACATTTTTTTTTTTAAGCAAGAAAGAGTAATTTTATTTATTCAACCTTTTCAAAAAAAGAAAAGCGGTACATGTAAACTAGACTCAAAGATCAAGCTTTAACATCAACTAGTACTAATATATCAACTTCAAGTTCAACGCACTAGAAGAAGTTGATCAGTGAAAGGAATTGCCCTGGCCTTTTTGAGGGATGTAAAAGCATGGCGAAGGACCAGGTTGCCCTTCAGGTTCTTTGTGAAGCCCCATCAGCTTTCTAATTATTGCATCTTCAAGAGGCTTCCCGATAACGAAAACCAAGAAAATGGTCAAGCGGACCATGAACTTTAACACTGTTTTTCAGAGGGATTGCATTGCTCAATCGAAAGAAAAATGATAGTGAAAAGGTGAAGATGCGTATATATAATCAGGGGGCTGGAGTCGGTTAAGGATTGATGACACATAGCGTGTCAAGTCCGGAACCTCGGTCGCCCTCTCCTGCAGTCATTCCTGCGGCGTCCCAAAACAATGTCGTTTTGGGGCAAGATTTCAATTAAAAAAAAAAAAAACACAGAACAGAAGCAAATCAGAGGGAGAAGAAGGAAGGAAGAAATTGGAACCTCTCAACCAATTTCTGAGGACTTTTGAAGTCGTCCCCACGTTCCCTTGCACATTTCTTGGGTACACCTTTACCATTTTCTCTGAAAAAGAAAAGCTTCTTGGAAAAATACTCTGTATTTCGGAGATTCCAACTCCAGCGAGTAAGAGAGAGACAGAAGTAAGACTATTTTTTAAGTGTTTTTTCTTTTTCTTTGTCTATTTTGGTGACCTGGGTATGTTACATTTGTACATGAAAGTTTGGAATTGTGTAGTTAATTTGTGAATCTCGGTAAAGTAAAGAATTTGAAATCAGTTTAGGAATTCTAGGTTTTGCTCTTAGTGGATTTTGTTGATCTGTTTTTGGTTCAGATTTAAAATTGGTTGAGAGCTTCCAATTTCTCACAAACTGATGAGTGTTGTTGAGTTCAGCAATTTGCAGGGGTGACCCAGAGAAGGAAGAGTCCGAATCTGCCGCTGTCTTCCTTCTTCTCCCTCTGGTTTGCTCCTGTTCTGTGTTTTTTTTTTTTTTTTTTGTTAAATTGAAATCTTATCCCAAAATGACGTCGTTTTGGGACACCGCAAGAATGGCCGCAGGAGAGGGCGGCCAAGGATCCATACTCATAACGAGTCACCTTGGATTTTGGGTTTTAGATTTTTTTATTTTTTTTTAGTAAATTATAAATACATCTCTTAAGATTTGATTAAAATACGAATCGTTCCTTGTGATTCTGGAAATTATATTTCACCCCCTGAGATTTATAATTTCATAACAAATCGCCCATTTTATTAATAAATTATCAAATCAATTAACAATTTTTATTGATATAAGAAATATATTTTAATTAATAATTTAAATAATTTATTATTGTATAGGAAAACAATTATGAATTTTATATTTTTAGTTAATTATATTAAACAAAAAATTTTGACAATGGAATATTTGTAATTTTTCAAATCACATGAGGCAATTTATATTTTAAGCAAACCTAAGGGGATGTATTTGTAATTTACCCCTCCTTTTTTTTGTCAAACATTAAAAAAAAAAAAAGAAGAATTTTAAATAATAAAATTATAAAAGTATTATTTAACGTGAAATGTTAATGACATTTAAAAAATAATAATAATTAAGAAGATAGAAGAGAGAGATACCTTAGATATTCTAATTGATTATCATATCATTGGGTTTGAAAATTGGGTCTAACTTTTAAACTTGTATAGAAACACTCTTTTTAAAATTATGAGAACAATAATGGTTGTTTTGATTGAAAATAAAGAGACTACGAGAAGTTATATTATTAACTATAAAAATATAATGGTGATATCTATTAATATGGACATGCAAAATTAATCTCAATGAAGATATGAAATTTATTAGATTGTTAATTACATTTGACACGTGGAGTTCATTCTTCATGTGTTTCTTTATTATTGATTGATGATATCACATATCAATAATGACGTGCTATTACTTATTATATTGAACTTTTACCTAAATTTTGTATAAAAAATTACTTTATCATTATATAATTTATTTTAAAACTTATATCCATGACTTATTTTTATAGTATCCATGATATACTAGTAAGAAAAAACATTCAATGTGTTTGGTTTCAGTTTTCTAAAACTTAAATTTTTTGTTTTTCATATATTTTTTTTATTTTTAGTGAATATTTTTAAAATTTCAAGTAATTTTTTTTTACTTTTTTTTAGATGCACCCTACTTAAATGTATCTAAATAATAAAATAGTAGTAAAAGAATATTTTAAAAAATTAATAAATAAAAAAATATATATAAAATGTACTGAATTTTCGTATTTTTTAATATTTTTGGTATTTAGTAAATTTTTTTACACAAATATTATATTTTTAAGTGTATTTATGTTAGAGCATCTCCAACGCTTACTCAAATTTTTCACCAAATATGAGTCAAAAAGTATCCATTTCATCAAATTTGATAACAGATGCTCTAACGATTCACCAAATTCTCAAACTTGTCCCGGGACAACCGGGTGGTCGACCGGCCGGTTGACCGGTTTGCCCAAAATTTTTTTTTTTTTTTGAATTTTTTGAACCTTTTTTTTGAACTTTTTGAACTTTTTTCGGGACGACCGGGTGGTCGACCGGTTAGGCAAAAAAATATATATATATATTTTTTTTGAATTTTTCGAATTTTTTGCTGAACTGTTTGAACCTTTTACGGGTTGACCAGTTGGTCAACCGGCCGGGCAACCGGTTGGTTGACCGGGTCCTCCTCTCCAACGGTCCGGAACAGTGTTTTGATGAATTCATTATTTCGTCCTCAATCTGATGAAACATTTGCTGAAAACTCAATCTGATATCACGTTTGGTGAACCGTTGGAGCTGTGAACAGTAGCCTTTTCATCAAAATTTAAATTTGATATCAGTTTTGATGAACCATTGGAGATGGTCTTAGGCGTGTCTAAAAATTAAAAAAATCATTGAAAACAAAAAAAAATACGAAAAATGCAAAAGTAGAATTTTTTCAAAAGTGAATTCTAAAAATTGAAATCAAACAGAGTAATTATTTATTTATTTATTTATTTATTTATTTATTTTATCTTTTTTGAAGTCAATCGTAAAAATTTATATAAAATATTTTTATAAAAATTTTCAATGTTGTAACTAATAAATGTCCCCTTTGATTTAATTTTTAAGCTCCGCCACTGACCAGAGGCTCAGTTTTGGGTCTTGTTTTCATAATCGGAACCGTTCACATTTTAGTATTCGTCGAGTATATCATCATGCAAAAAATCAATTCGATCGGATAACGATAACAATGTTCGAACCAATTTTATATGAACTGTTTATTTTTTACTATCTTATTTTGTTATACAAAACTAATTTAAACACATAATTATCGTTATTCGATTGATTTATTTTTTACATAAATGATGTACTTGACGAATTCTAAAATGTGAACTATTTAAATTATCGAGATAGGATTAAAAAATGAGTTCACAGTGCAAACTATTGGATCTAGTCTTGATCTCCATCCGGAGACAAATTGGACTTATGATTCGGTCCAAAATACTATTTTTTTTCCAGTTCCGATTCGTAGCTCGAAATTAGCGTGGCTCGAATGGCCCGACATCAAAACGACGTCTTTTTGATTTATTTTTTTTTTCTGTGTTTTTCTGCAGATTTTTCTGATGAAAAAGAAGAATAAAAGGGAGAAGAAGAAGAAGGATCTACTGCGCTGGGTCTGCAGATCTTGTTCATCATCTTCATCAACATCAACATCAACATCAACAAATTGCAATAACATCATCATCATCATCGCAAAAAAAAAAAAAAAACAACATCTACCAATTCTTTAATTTCTGATTCTTTGATAAATCTACCAATTCTGACATCAAGAACAAAAAAAAATCAAGAACATCATCATCATCATCAACAATTGCCAATAATTTTTTATTTATTTTTTCTTTCATCTTCAGAACAACATCAAGAACAAAACAAAAATAAGAAGAAAAAAAAAATCAAGATCTTCATCATCTTCAACATCATCATCATCTTCATCATCAACAAATTTTTTTTTTTTTTTTTATGAACTAATCTTCAGATCTAGATCAATCCAGATCAACTAAAAAAAAAAAAAAGTTTGAAAGAGGAGATCGGGCCGTCGATCACCGCCACCATCACCGTCGATCGCCTCTTCTCTTCTCTCATCTCTCTCTCTCTCTCTCCCTCATCTTCTCTTCCCTCTCTGTTTGTGTTCGAAAGAATGTAAAGGAAAGAATGAAGAGGAAAGAAAGAAAGAAGAAGAAAAAAAAAAAAAAAAACTGCCCAAAACGACGTCATTTTGGACAGTTCAGGCCATTCGAGCCAGACGAAATTCAAGCTATGAGTCATTTTTCTCTCCCCCCACCCTCCCACCCACCCCATATACACACACACACATTTTAAACACTCTTTCATCTTAGACTCAATAAGATCAATATTTTACTTTTATTAACTTATTTATTCATTTTGTGGGCAGTACTTAACAGTTTATATGGTAATGATGTGATTTGTTTCTTTTATTATTAGCATAGGAAAATGTCTTAGAACTCTGAAAAAGTAGTTCTAAAACAATTTTTGTATATTTTCTTGCCGTGTTTTGTCCTTATATTTTTTTGTCTTTTATTTATTTTTTGCGCATTGCCAGCTAGTGGAGCTGCTCTTGGAGCAGCCTCGCTAGAATCCTCTATCATGTCCACATTAGCATATCCACTTCAACTTTCCCTTTTCCCTTTACGTATCCATCTTTTGCATGAAATCATGATTTCTAACATTAAAACCCAACAGCTTATTTTAATGTTGGGTTTTCAATGAATTCATTTTCACAGACAAGGCACCGCCAATGCCATTTTTGTGAGGATAACTACCTGGAAGGTAAATCCTTGACCCTTTTTAAGTTTTCAAACAAACAAACAAAACCCAAATCTTGATTTGATCAAAGAAGTCCATTCGACATGTGTTTTGGTGTTTTGGTGAGATCTGGTTGACCCAGATCAGATCGTGAGATCAACTTTTTGAAATTTGTAAAAATTTGTGTGTTTCAGTTAGTACTGAAATGTCATTAATGTATTGAGTTACACAAATTTTTATAACCAAAATTATTTTGTTTAATTGGTGTACGGGAAAGAAATATACCTTCTCGTATAATCCTGTTGACCAAGTCTGCGCTCCTCCGTACGACGTCGTTCAACTACCTGAAAATACACACGTGAGCTAGCCGGCGGGTGTGTGCCGGAAACCTCTCCGATGCCTAAGTCAGTCAACCAGACAAATAGGCAAAAGCTCTATGTATTTAAGGAGCAAAGTTGCATTACCTCTCCTTAGGTGATTTGGGTGAGCTTTTATAGGTTCCGCGTGGCACAATCCAAGTAGGACTCTTACTCCTCCATGTAGAGTCCTCCCAGGATTCATACTCCTGGAAGATAAGGCTTATCCTCCAACACCCTCCCTCACTGCTTAAACCAAGTGAGATGGTTTTCCTTATGGCCGAACTACTTCAAGACCGAAATAACATTGCCCTGCCAGACTAACAAATCTAGACCGATCTAACTGTTACCTCGGTCTTCCTTTCCTTTCCTCTACCTCGGCTTCACAAGCACAACCGAGCTATCCATAGGAGAACTAAGCCGAGCTAACTTTCAATCAAGCCTTAGAACGGAATACACACCTCGGTTCCGAACAGCGCGACCGATCTACACCTCCTATGACGGAGACCGAACTAAACGAACTTACTTCATCCGGCGACAAAACCTTATTCTGGACCGGTCTACCATTTGTCCGCGGCCCGGCTTCTAAGCCTCTTTACTCCGGTCCATAGAACGGCCCATAACCCTAGCTCGGCCCAATTTATAAATATAAATTACCCTCTCAATTGCCCCTTAATTCCATCTGCAAAGCATGATAGGGATTACCTGCCTTCCAGCCGAGCTAAAACTCTTTAGTTATTCCAGCCGAGCCAAAACCTCTTTAGCTTTTCCAGCCGAGCTGAGACCTTTTAGCTTTTACAACCGAGCTAAGTCCACACCGGCTTATACCTGTCCGGCCCAAACGTCTCTTCAGCTACAGAAACTGAATCGATTGTCCTTCCCATGACACGTGGCACGCTAGAATTGGCTATTCACAGCTGTAACGCCGTCTTCGTGTTTCACAATTTTTGAACAGTCTCGCCATTTTTGCCCTTTACACAAAACAAACCTCTCTATTTTCGATTTCACTTTTCACTATTCCCCCTCTCCCCTCTCCTCCAGTTCTTTACTGTTCTTGCACCTCTGAAGCTTGTCCTTGCTGCCGTTTGCCTCCATCCCGTTCTACTTCCTCTTCACCAGGTAAGCATCACGATTCTGTTTCTGTTTTTCTGCATTTTGTTTCATATGTTTTTCGAAACACTCATGTTAGCTCCATGTTATTTTCTGGAAAAGCTTCATAAGAACCTTATGAACTTCAAGAAATAGCTAGTAGAACACCACTTTGATCTTTAAAACGCGTCCAACCGAACTAGGAAGCTGTTTTCACTTATGTAGAGATTTAGGTAAACTGGAACCGAACTAGTACTTGTACACATAACAATAGTTTTAATAGGCCACCACCTGATTCACACTAGCCGAAACAAAAACACACCGAACTGGAAATATCGGCACTTGACCGAGCTAATCTTTGGGAGCTAAGCCAGCTTTCTCAGTTCCTAAACCGAACTCAGAAAGCTGCCCCTTGACGCTTAACTGAAGTAACAAAAACCATAGTTAGGACCGAGATAACCATGCTTCTTGTCAAACCGAGATAACAACCACCTTGACGAGCTGAGATAAGAGGCACTTCGCTGAAACCGAGATAGATCCTTGTAGCACCCTGTGGAGCCGAAATAGGACTTGTCTTTTCTCCCTCTGTTTTTTGTAGCACGGTCAATGATCTGTGCTTAACACCTTGTTTTTCCACTTTGCAGACTTAGGTTGCCCAGACACGTCTGCGCGCTAAACCGAGCTTCTGAGAACATCCTTTCGGCCGAAATAAATTATTTATAACTTATAGAATAAATGGGGAAATACAGATTTTTGGTAGAAACCCCCGGAGGTCTAGCCGAATTCCGGAAAGACTATGACATACCAACCGATGTAAACCTCACCCTGGCCGAGCAAGGTGTAGACCCCTGGGGTAAGGAAGGCTTCGTCCCCTTCACCCTCCAATCAATAATTGAGACCGGACTTAGATTCCCAGTCCAGCCATTGCTCTGTGAATTCCTTAGACAGACTAGACTCTGCCCTACCAGCTTTCCACTAATACATACCGCATAATAATGGGAATAGCCGCACTGAACCACCAAAACGGTCTCAACCTCGGTCTAGCCGAGCTATTTCATCAATACTTAATAGGATCCAAAAACGAAGGCTGGTGCTATTACTTACGGGTACGCCGTGGCCGAGAAAAAATCATAAAACATACACCGGATAAAGATGTCAACGATGATGACTTCTTTTGGTGTCTGGGAATTTTGAGGACTTCCAAGCCCGAATCCCAGGCCGAAGAATAAATTGGAAAAAAGGGAGCCCGGTATACAGACTTCGGTTTCCATTCCTCCTTTTCTTTTTTATCTGATTCTCATACTGAACCGGACTAACACTTGTCTTCTTTTGCAGATAAGGCTCATCTCATCTCCAACTACAACTATCCCAACCTTGCAGTACTCCGTGCCGCACTCAAGGTTAAAGAAAGGAGTTGGGCAAAACTTCTCGGTTTCGAGCCGACCTACCGTTACAGCGGTCGCCGAAAAGCGAGGGTGATCGACTTTCTTCTCGAGGAAGCACCGGAGCCGGACCCCATCTTGCCTGAGATAAACTTAGTGCCACTCACAGCCGAACAGGAAATGGTGAAGAAAAACAGATTGAAGGCCTTGCTCACCGCCACAACCAGGGCCGAAGTGCCACAAACCGGCCAAACAACGGAGGCCGTGGTGGCTCTCCCAACTCAACAGCCATCCTCATCTGGCGAAGCAAGCCGCTCGGACTAGCCAAACCAAGCCACGCCTTGTTGATGAGGATGAGTTCATTCTGCCACCAAGCCCCCCCACCAAGCACTTGACCGAGCCCCCAGCCGGAGCAATCAGACCAGGCTCATACCAACAAATGGGCTCCACCATTCGTCTTCAATAACCGAGATATCCATGAAAGCGACTCGGTCGTTGCTGAGAAGGATCACTTACTGGCCTTCAACCTGGCCAGGGGTGTTTGCCTTCCCAAAGACATGGAGCACCACAGCAAGCAACTCAACACCGAGCTGAAGTCCCTTCGGTCAGCTACGAAGTCCATGGTATTGGTAAGCAACACTGTCCTCTTTTGATCTGTTGAATTTTTCCAAACTCTCAGCACGGCTAAGAAGGAACTTACTATACTTTTGCAGGCCATTCAGAAAAACACAATAGCTCATAGGCAAGTAACGGAGCTTCGCAAAACAACAAGGCAAGCAATGAGGGAAGCCGAAACCAGGACTGCCGAGCTAACACTGTCTAAGCAGAGGTCGGCCGAACTGGAGGCCGAGGTAGCACGTCTGACCGGACTGGTTGCCTCGGCTGACAGTGATAAACTGCGCGCCGTGACCGAGGTGAAAGACCAGTACTTATGGAGATGGCGCAACTTGAAACCAAAAAGGACGCCGAAATAGCAGAGCTGAAGAAGAAGGTTGAAGGCGCATCCAAAGAAGGTTTCAAACAAGCCGAAGCTGGCTATACCCAACAGTGTGAAGCAGCTAAAGATTTATTCTTCAAGTGTGGCTGGAGAAGTGCAGTAGAGAAGCTCGGTTGTGGACCTGAAACCGAGGTCTACAACGCTCCCGAGTACTTTATTCCGGCCTCACTGAAAGATTACGCTGACGACCTCCAAAACCAATTTCTTGGTTCATCTGATGATGATGATGAAGAGGAGGCAACGGAGACTCCGGTTGTCCAGGAGCAAGCTGATGAGCAATCAGTTCGGTTGGAGCAGACGGTTGAGGACTTAACTTCCGGATCCGTGCTTCCAATGCAGACCGAACTCCAGACCGACACTGCTATAATCTCCGACTCCAGAGCTCGGGTTGCCATTGATGCCGATTTGGATGCCGAGATAGAAGATGTTTTTTGACTGAACTTGTACTTCTTTTTCTTTCTTTTGTCCGAACTTGTAACCGGGCTACGGCCCCTCTACTTGTACTTGCCTTTGATTTCAATGAAAAGATCTTCAACTCTTATCCCGGTTTTGTATTTGTAAACGTGCATTTGTAATGAATTTTCAATATCTGCTATTATTCAACTGTTGTTTCGGTTTGAATGCTTACTTTCTGCCGATATACCATAATCCGGTTTAAGCTGTCTAACTTACTAGCCAACCACTCTTCAGCCGATATAGCTTACTTCGGCTGAAGAGTACAAAGTGTTGGTTTAATCCAGCCAACCACTCTTCAGCCGATATAGCTTACTTCGGCTGAAGAGTACAAAGTGTTGGTTTAATTCAGCCAACCACTCTTCAGCCGATATATTCAGCCGATATAGCTTACTTCGGCTGAAGAGTACAAAGTGTTAGTTTAATCCAGCCAACCACTCTTCAGCCATACACTTACTTCGGCTGAAGAGTACGAAGAGTTGGTTTAATCCAGCCAACCACTCTTCAGCCATACACTTACTTCGGCTGAAGAGTACGAAGAGTTGGTTTAATCTAGCCAACCTCTAAGTTGGTTTTTCCAGCCAACGTAGAATAGAGTGTTTGGTTTTTTCGACCAAACGTCCTGCAGCCTGGATCCTTATCCTGGGCTTAGGAAGGATGTTGGTTTAATCCAGCCAACCACTCTTCAGCCATACACTTACTTCGGCTGAAGAGTACGAAGAGTTGGTTTAATCCAGCCAACCTCTAAGTTGGTTTTTCCAGCCAACGTAGAATAGAGTGTTTGGTTTTTTCGACCAAACGTCCTGCAGCCTGGATCCTTATCCTGGGCTTAGGAAGGGTGTTGGTTTAATCCAGCCAACCTCTAAGTTGGTTTTTCCGGCCAACTTAGAATAAAGTGTTTGGTTTTTCCGTCCAAACGTCCTGCAGCCTGGATCCTTATCCTGGGCTTAGAAAGAGTCATAGTTGGTTTAATCCGGCCAACTATGTTTACAACGCTACTAACTTACTAAGACTACTTTCTACGGAAAACAAATATACTGAAAAAGAATAGACTTGTTTTATTGAAAAAGTAAAAAATTACACATACTTAAAAAGAAAAAAGCTAAAAGCAAAATAACTTAAGATTGGCAGTGTTCCATGGCCTAGGAATTGCTTTGCCGTCCTCATCTTCCAAGTGGTATGCCCCTTTGCCTGCTAATCTGACCACTTTGTAAGGTCCTTCCCAGTTAGGTCCTAGCTTGCCATCTCCTGGAACCAAGGTATTTCCCTTCACTTTGCGCAGTACCCAATCTCCGATCTTGAATTGCCTTGGATGCACTGTTTTGTTATACTTTCTGGACAACTCTTGTTGGTAGGAGGCGATGTGAACTAATGCTCTGTCTCGTCTTTCTTTCGCAAGGTCAAGTTCCAATGCTATGGCTTCGCCATTTAAGTCTGGATCAAAGTTTTCACTTCGGATTGTGGGGAGGCCAACTTCTAATGGGATGACTGCTTCCATGCCATAAGCTAAGGAGAATGGTGTTTCTCCTGTTGATCGTCGCGGCGTGGTGCGGTAAGCCCATAAAACATGAGGGAGCTCTTCTGCCACTTGACCGGTCTACCATTTGTCCGCGGCCCGGCTTCTAAGCCTCTTTACTCCGGTCCATAGAACGGCCCATAACCCTAGCTCGGCCCAATTTATAAATATAAATTACCCTCTCAATTGGGTTATTTTATGCAGTTTTTTCCCCCCCTAAACTATATATGTTTTGCTTTCTGATTTAATCAGAATACAAAATCTAATTGATATTGTTTATATATCAATTTGATATATGGTGCATTTTAAATGGACATCAGTCTAGTAAATTATTTATCAAGGTGTTGATAGCCACTTGGGACTTTCTTCACATCAGAATAAATTCCCTTTTTTTTTTTTTTTTTGGATGGTGTTTATTGGTGTTTATATGCTACTAGCATTGGATCTCATTATATGGAAAAAAATATATTTTTACTTCCATATTAAAAAAAAAAAAAATGCTCCTGAAAGGATGGAAAAATTGTTCACAAATCACTAAAGATGCTGGTATAAAAGTCAGCAGCTTTTGGAGATGGTGCCGTGCATCCCTCAAGATAATCATGTATCAATAATTTGTTGATGACTATTATTGATGTCATTTATATGGGTGTTTTAATTAATTTAGAATGAGTTTTATGACATATGTAACTAACCTTTTTGTTTGATTAGTAGCTGTTCTGATAAAGTCAATCACTATTTAGAGATATCAAACATATATGGTACTTTAATGTCGAATTATTATTAAATTTTGACGACTTGTGGACATCATGTAGTCATGAAATTATTATCGAAAATTGTGTGATATATGTGTTAATTTTTTTATTTTTTATTTTTTGACTGATTTATTTTCAGTGCTAAGTCTGGGATTTAAATAAAATTTTGTTTAAAAGTTTGTGAAATTTTAATTAATTTCTAATCGTGATGATGACATATCAATGGATCTCTTTTGAAATATTATATGTGTAATTTGATTGTGGCAGTAAAATTCTTGTAACATCAAAGCAATCATTAACATTGAAAAATTTAAACATGATATTTTAAATAATGGTGTTGTTCCATGTAATTGAAAATAGATTGAGGAATCTTTTGTGTTGATTGTTATTTGTTAATAATCAATTGAAAGTTACTTTTAAAGTAACTTTGAATTTTTGTGAGATAGGATGTCTTCCGTCTTTATTTCACTTGTGTGAAAGACTTGGTTTAACCATGAATCATATTCTTAATGTGGGAGTTTATCTTTTGAATTAGAAGAGATAATTCCATTTTTGTCCCAAATATTTTTGAATGAGTTATTATTTGTGACAGTGACACTTGTCTGGAAATGAATCATGTTGTTTGTGCTAATTTATGTATTATCACAAATGTGGGGGAGAGAGATTAATTGGACAATTATGATTATGTTTGATTTGTTAATCTTGTCCATGTTTACATATGTTGTAGAGTTGACAATTTATGATGTCATTAATATCAATTTGGTATGTGGTGCATTATAAATACATGTCAATTATTTATCAAAGTATTGATAAAAATGTGAACTTATGTGTTTTGATATAAAAGGAATTCTGATTATTCTTTGGAATAATGACTAAAATTTATCAAAGTATTGATAAAAATTTGAACTTATGTGTTTTGACATAAAAGGAATTCTGATTATTCTTTGGAATAATGACTAAAATTGGTATGGTGACTGATAAGTCCATAATGAAATATTATATGAGTTAAAATATTTCATGGGTGAAAGACACATTGGTAATTGTCGACATAGTCAACAATACTGGATGACAAATAAGATGTAAATGTATTTATACAGTGATATTTATATTCCATGTTAAGATTGGAATTAAGGGTTGCAGTAAACAAAAAGAAATTAATCATGGCTAAAGAAATGTTATTTGACAAAGTGTTGTGGCCATAACCGGTATTAGTCATTTCTTTTTTGTACTGCAAAAGCAAGTTATAAAGTCTAATTATATTTTAGACAAATTAGTATTGTGATTATATTCACAAAACAGTTTACATCTTGTTATTTAGTTCAAGCACGCCAATTAATGATATATTCTGATTTACCTCAAAATTGTGTGGGTGTATTAATATTTTTATGTAATTTTATACCAGCAAGAGAAATTAAGTTTCCTTGGAATGCTTAAAATGTGGGGGTGCTTGGAGTATTTTACCAAAATAACGGTTCCGATTGTAGGTCCACAAAGAATCTCAATTCTTTCTATAGGACAAAGTTGGAGTAGAAGCAAAAATGGTTTTATTAACTCCTAAGGAACAATTCTATGTTTATTATTTTAAATTTGAAAATGGGAGTGACATAGAGTAACGGTAAGTCTCGATGTAATCAAAAACTTAATACCGTAGGACATTTGCTTTCAGTTGTGAATATTGTCTAAGAATAATATAATGGATCCATTAATGATATATAATTGAGAAGGTCAAACAAAAAATAGCGGTCGCTAAACAAAAAGTTTGACCAGAGAGCAAATGAGGGAAAGTTCATTGAGGGGAATGTGATTAAAGCCTATTACATCAGAGTCATCATAATGGTAACTCTACTTAGATGACTGGAGATCCCAAGAACTAAGTTCAAAGGGACAACTAAGTTATGTGTGGCTCGCCAGAAATTACTAAAGGAGTCTATCTCTTATCCATTCCTATGATGAGAGTGATATGTGCAACATGTGTTGTATGTAGAGGACTTAGGGTAAGCTATGCTTCTAATGATTGTTAGGTTTTTATTCTTGGCAATCCCGTTTGACAAAACTCCTTTCAGTTGTAATTTTATTTGCTCTTGTATTTCAGTGAGGATATGAGTTTTAGATGCGAATCCAATCCGAATTTTGCCTTGCAGAGAAGTTTGTGTTGTTAATACTTTCAAGATTGCCACTTCGCTCATTATGATGAGGATCGAGCTGCCCGGTCAGCTCGTGAGGGTCTAGGGGGTTGCGCCCCTTGGCGGGTCCGGGGCAGCGCCACGGCGGGGTCGAAGGGCAGCGCCCCAAAGCAAAATGCAAAATTGCATTCAAAGTTGCCTGTCCGCCCTTGCTCACTCTAGTGAAGGAGTTCTAGCTCGAGCGAAGGCTGCGTCTGCGTAAAAACCTGAAAGAGATGAATGTACGCTCGAGCGAAGGGTGTGTGGCTCGAGCGAAGTCACTTATGGAAAACACGCGTTTTTGGTTCCTCGCTCGAGCGAGAGAAGCTTTGCTTGAGCAAGCTTCGCAGTCCCAGATTTCTATAAGTATTTGTTTTAGTCCAAAACTAGGATTACTTCTCCAGATCTTCTTTTTGGATATTAAGGTTTATATCTGGGAATATTTTCCTAGTTTTCTTTGATGTTTAATTGAGTATTCAACTCATGGGTTAAGAAGAATACATCAAAGGTTCGTTTGTTCATTCTATACAAAAGAGAGAGTTATTCTTCGGCGGATTCTGAAGAATTTGAGCCTGAAGTTTTGGTAGATTCTGGAGTGGCTCATCGTCAAGACAATTCTGAGGTGAAGACGGGGTTGGAAGAGACACATAGGGGTTGGTTCAATTCGGGCGTGGATTTGCTAGGTAATTGAGAGTATACCTGTGTAATTCCTTTATTTCTTCTTAGTGGATTATTTTGTGGCTTTTGCCTGTGGTTTTTTTATCACAATCGGAGGTGTCCAATTGTGGTTTTTCCCCGTAAAATCGTTGTGTTGATTTGTCTTGATTGTTTGATTGGGATTGTTATATATTGTTTAAAATTGATACATAATCACAAATCAACATCTAGAGGATTTCTAGATTTTTTAATTGGTATCAGAGTGGGTCGCTCTATTTTTTTTTGTTTTACAAATCTATTAGAATGAGATCTTATTTGATTTGTGATAATGGATACAATTCGTGAGGGAAATTCTATGGTTCGACCACTCCTACTTGACAGATCAAATTATTCTTTTTGGAAAGCTCGGATAAGATCGTTTTTAAAATCTATTGATGAAAAAGTGTGACAATCTGTCATGTATGGGTGGACTGAACCAACGATTACCGTTGATGGAGTAACTTTCCCCAAACCAATCGATAAGTGGGACACAATTGATTACCAAAATAGTAGCTGGAATAGTAAAGCTATCAATTCTCTTTTTTGCGCTGTCATACTTGAAGAGTTTAGTCGTATTTGCAATTATGAGGTCACAAAAGAGGCTTAGGATATCTTACAAACTATTCATGAGGGCACTCCTTCTGTTAAACGTTCAAAACTTCAAAGGCTCACGTCTAGTTTCGAAAACTTTTCAATGAAAGATAGTGAGACCTTTGATGAATTTTATGCGAAATTGAGTGACATTGTAAATTCCAGCTTCAATTTAGGTGAAAAAAATACCAGAATCCAAAGTTGTGAGAAAAATCTTGAGATCCTTGCTCGATCTGTTCCAACCAAAAGTTACGGCTATTGAGGAGGCTCAAGATGTTGATAACCTCAAGTTGGATCACTTGGTTGGAAATCTCCAAACTTATGAGGCACATAAGAATTTCAAAAAGAAACAAAAAGATACTATTGCTTTTAGTTGTGCTCATAGAGTGTGAGAGGATTCTGATGAGGATTGTGAGATAGATTCAAATATTACGGCTGCTTTTGTTAAACAATTTAAAAAATCTTTTTTGAAAAAGAATCCTAATTGTCACGACCCAAACCCGGCCCTATGGGTTTAGCACCGTAACCGGCCAGTAATCCGAGATTACCGAAGGCCTGCTTATCAGTAATACAGTATAACAGAGTTCAGGGCCTGGCGGAAGCCAATACAGTAAATAACTAGTGTCCATTGAGCTGTGAAAATCTGTATGCCAAAAACATTTTTCATGCATTCATACGGTTCAGAACAGTGCAGTCTATACAATCATACACAAACATTCAGTACAGGGACTTAATCCCCCAATAACAGTACAGTAAAACAGTAGACAGTCTATACAGTGATACAACACAGTGAGGAGACCGACGGGAAAAACTAAAACAAAATCCCAAGGCCATAACACGGCAACGCGGAACCTCACAGTGAGGCACATAGGCTGGCTTGACAAAACTGGGGACCAACCCACGCTCCTAGCTCTGATCTGGCTGCTGAGAACCTACATATATATATAAACAGTGAGCTAAAGCCCAGTGAATAACATAAAGTGTAAAGAGGTTTAGAATGAATGTCCTTACAGTAATGAAAACAGTTCATTTCAATCAGTATTACAGTTGTTCAGTACAATAAACAATCATATGTGGTACATCCCTTAGCATAACAGTAACAGTAGGTCAAAAAGACCGAACAGTAATGATGGCCAGTCATTCAGTAAACAGTATGGTTCCACGAGGGAACCGACAGAGATCTCTGTAACAGTAACAGTCAGTAACAGTAGTGCTAAGGATGCCACAGTACAGTTCAGAAATAAAGGACATACATTCATTCAGTAAATAATTCCAGTTCAGTAAACAGTTCAGTTCAGTATTCAAAAGATAGTCATTTTGAACATATCTTTACACAATTGTTACTCACAGAGTTCTGGGCTACAATGTGCTAGAGCGCGTCTCTCCAGTCGCCAACCCTAAACAGTTAACAAATAGAACGCACACTAAGTTTAACAGTTGGGAAGGATGATAATTAAATCCCTAAATTTCTTCGGTGCGGTTCTATGTCTAAATCCTCATTAAGATGTCTTAAACTAGGCCTAAGAATGCCTAGGATGAGATGAGGATGCAAAAATACAGTTGGAAGGCATTTTTCAAAAGTTGCTGAAAATAGGCGCTTCGCTCGAGCGAGCCTTCCTTCGCTCGAGCGAGCTTCCAAAATCAAAGGCTTCGCTCGAGCGAACAATCCTTCGCTCGAGCGGTCTGATGAACAGTAAAAGTACTGGTTGCTCGATTTTTACGCGCGATACCACGCTCGATGCTCGCTCGAGCGGAGCCCTGAATAAAGGTGCTCGCTCGAGCGAGGAATCCTTCGCTCGAGCGAGGAAGCCAAATCTGGAATTTCCAGATTTGTCTCCCAAGTTCGAACCAAGCATTCAACAACCCAAAACTCAACCTCTTAGGCCCAAATTCTGGAAAAACATTTCAAACTCATAGTACAACAAGTTTTAAAGCTCAATTTGTACATGCAAGGGCCAAAGGTGAGTCAATTAAAGCCAACATTCAAACCCATTTTCAAGAACTAGTTTAAAACATGCAATGCATGAATTTTAATCCATATTCAAGCTTCAATTCTTGTCCAAATGGACTCATTTCTTCAAGAACATGATGAAAACATGGACTTTAGTATAAACATGAACATGCATGCACCAATCCACCATGAATTCAACTCAAACTTCATTAATTCAAACATGCATGCAACAATGGAGTTCTAATTCACCATTTATGAACTAAATCATGGTTTAATCCTACAATGGAGCATGAATCATGCAAAATGGGACTCAAAGCCAACAAGAAGAAGATGGATTTCCTTACCTAAGTCTTCAATCTCAAGGTTTGGAAGCTTAATTTGACAATTCTCTAACAATTTCTTCAATTCTTCAAGTCAACAAACCAAAATACAAGATGAAAGCATTCCTTCCTCACTCTCTCTATGTTTGGTCGGCTAGAGGCAACAAGAAGGCTGAGGAAATGTTTTCTCTAAGTGTATAAGGTGTATAAGGCTCAATATAATTGAATAACAAAGGTCCACTATAGGTGGCAATATGGTAATTAAGTTAAACACTTCAATTGGCTCTAATTAATCTAATTTAATCATTCCTAATCAATTTTCAGATAAATACATCATTAAATCACAAATATTCTACTGATTATGGAACACTAAACGGTTTTCAGTTCGGCCGCCGATAAGGCCTTCAATTAGCAGTTTAAACACATAAACACAAACAGAAAATCAATCAATCAAACAGATGCAATATGCAATTCAATAAATAAGCTTATTCACTTTCAGTTTCGATTTCAATCAGTTTATTCCGTAACTCAATTCATTCAATTATCAGTCATTATCAGTTCAGTTTAGCAGTAATCAGTATATAATTCAGTGGTTTATCGGTAATCAGTACGAGGGTTGTTACACTAATCTTTTGGAATCTACTCATACTCATAAATTTAAAGGCAAAGATAAACTCAAAATTAATTCTATAGCCAAGAAGGAGAAAGGAAAGATACAAGGGAACTCTAAAAGAGTCCAATGCTATGAATGCCAAGGATTTAGTCACTTTCCTTCAGAATGCCCCACCCGTTTGAAGAAGAAGAAAGCCCTCGCTATCACTTGGGATGATGAATCAGAATCTAATAAAGATGAAAGTGACAATGAAGATCAAGGTGAAGAGGGACATAAACAATTCCTTGCTTTCATAGCAGCTTCTGAAACTGAAGGACGAACAGAGTATCCGAGGAGGCCGGTTGAGAATGCCACTGATGATGAATCCTTGGGAAGTGATGATGAAGAGCTTGAGCAAGCTTATGAAAAGTTGTATAATGAATCTCTTAACTTATCCAAATTGAATGACAAACTCACTATGAAACTCAAAGCATGTGAAAGTGAGAATGTCAAACTAAAGAAGGAGATTTCCGAGGCTAGGATTGATGCCATCAAGATAGCTAATGATCGACAAGCTCTTTTTGCAAAACTCTTGACTTGTGAGACAGAGAGGAATGAGCTACAGCAAATCTATGCAATGTATGAAGAAAAGATTGAATCTCTCAAGATGTCTCAAGTTACCTTGGAAGAACTAATGATCAAGAAAGAGGAAGAGCTCAAGTGTGCTATGGCTATCATTGGTCTTTGGAACAAAGGATCAAAGACTTTGGAGGATATCATTGGGTCTCAACAAATGTGTTGTGACAAGAGTGGCATTGGCTTTGGTGATCACAAAGAGCAAAAACAGAGTGCATCTACATCTCATGATACAAGAACTCAAGGAAAGGGAGAACGAAAAATTCAACATAAGGATGGACTTCTAAAACTTCATAGAGTTGGTAAGGTAAAAGAAAAGAAGGTACACCCTGTTTTTATTTGTCATCATTGTGGTATGCATGGTCATATTCGCCCTTATTGTTATGAGTTACATGGGAGAGTGTCTCAAAGAGATGGAAGAAATTCCAACATCTCGTGGGGTAAGAGACACTTCGTTGGCGGTAATGAGGTTAAGAGTCATATTAGACCTCGTTATTTTGATTTGCTTAAGACCAAACGTGAACAGAGGTTTTGTTTGTCTAGATCTAGGAATAGGAAGTTGGACACCAAGTCTAGACGGGTTCCCATTGAAGGGAAAGGGAACTGCAACGTCAAGACACCACCCAAGAACTGCAATTCTCACAACTTTTTTCATACTAAAGCGGTTTGGGTGAGAAAACTTGACTTGTGTTAATTTGTTTATTCTTTTCAGTTTTTGGGTTTCTGTGTGTTTTTTTTCTTTTTGAGTCGTTTAATGTGTGCATGTTTGTTTTCTGTCATGCTTTGTTTAGAAAAAAAATGTGTGCTTGTTCATTTTTTGTCTTGCTTTTTTGGTTAAAAAAAAAATGAAAAAAAATCCAAAAAGATTTTCTTAGTATAGTTTTGCAAGCTTGAAATTTTTGAGTGGTCCTTGGTGCATATTGGAATTGATGAGAATATCCATTACATGTTAATATGTGTGTGCTTTCTGTGGTCTTTACTCATTTTGGAGTGTGTGTTTTTTGATTAGTATGTCTCATTCTGTACACACTCTTGGATTAGCAAATATTGGAGTCTTCCTCCTTAGTGATCTTTTTTCTCTATGGACTTCTGGCATGGTATCTTTTATTTTTCGAGCGGAATTGACCGATACTAGCATATCTTGGGTAATGTTGAGTCTCTTAACCACCTTCCATCTTTTTGCATCTCCACGGCTTTCCCCTCTATTCTTTGTAGTCCAGGCATGAGGAAAATGATACCTCAGAGTCACCAACTAGGCCATCCTTATTATATCCATGCTTCTTTGGTTCGGTTTCCATACTCTTGAGCGTGTCAGCCGCCAATGAGTGTACAAAAGAAAGAAAAAATGTGCAAAAGAAAGAAATATATATATATATATATATATGTGCAAAAGAAAGAAAAGAAAAAGATGTGAAAAAAAAAAAAAGAGGAAAAAATAAAGGATTCATTGATTGAGGGGGAGCCTCAGCCTTTACTCACCAAATACTCCTTGATTCCTAGTGGTTTGACTTTCCTTAGTTGTGCTTAGATTCTCTTGCCGGAGGTCCAGCTATCAGATCACTACTAGGATTTGAATCTTGTGTTTGTTGAACTCCAAGAGTCACACACACACTTTTATCATGGGATCTATGCTTTTCACATAGTGCAACACTTTTTTTTATGAGGAATCTTCTATAGGCTGTGCACATTGTGTTTTCAAGTAATTGTGCTTCTTAGATAATCTTGTATGTTTTAAAGTACATCTCTAAAATTCCTTACTTGCTCCACCATATTATTTTTGTCGTTTTCTTCTTGTTCACTGTTTTCAGTGTTTGTGGTTGCTTTTAGTGAGAGGGAGTTTGGTTAATCGTTATCATGTCATTGCTTGTGTGGTTTATGATTTTGCTTTTGTTGTTTGAGCTTCCTTTGTCAATTCATGACAAAAAGGGGGAGAAAGTTGTTTTTCATGTGTCTTAGGATTTCATGTATTCATGTCATGTGTCAGGTGCATATGTCTTAGTTTTCAGGTTTTCATGCTACATGTTATTAAAATCTCAAAATAATCTAGCCATATGTTTATTGCTTTTTCATATACTCTTGTGGGACTAATAGTTGTTTTGGAGATTGTGGCACTAATAACTGTTTTGCAGATTTTAACCTTCAGAAAGAAGTTTGTTTTTGTTGGCTGCAATGGGTTGGGGTGTTTAGATTTTATTTGTTAGGTGCGTTTTGTCACGACATTGCCAAATGGGGAGATTGTTAGGTTTTTATTCTTGGCAATCCCGTTTGACAAAACTCCTTTCAGTTGTAATTTTATTTGCTCTTGTATTTCAGTGAGGATATGAGTTTTAGATGCGAATCCAACCCTAATTGTGCCTTACAGAGAAATTTGTGTTGTTAATACTTTCAAGATTGCCACTTCGCTCATTATGACGGGGATCGAGCTGCCCGGTCAGCTCGCGGGGGTCCAGGGGGTAGCGCCCCTTGGCGGGTCCGGGGCAACTCCACGGCGGGGTCAAGGGGCAGCGCCCTCGAAGCAAAATGCAAAATTGCATTCAAAGTTACCTGTCCGCCCTTGCTCGCTCGAGCGAAGGAGTTCTTGCTCGAGCGAAGGCTGCGTCTGTGTAAAAACCTGAAAGAGATGAATGTACGCTCGAGCGAAGGGTGTGTGGCTCAAGCGAAGCCATTTATGGAAAACACGCATTTTTGGTTCCTCGCTCGAACGAGAGAAGCTTCGCTCGAGCGAGCTTCGCAGTCCCAAATTTCTATAAGTATTTGTTTTAGTCCAAAACTAGGATTACTTCTCCAGATCTTCTTTTTGAATATTAAGGTTTATATCTGGGGATATTTTGCTAGTTTTCTTTGATGTTTAATTGAGTATTCAACTCATGGGTTAAGAAGAATACATCAAAGGTTTGTTTGTTCATTCTATACAAAAGAGAGAGTTATTCTTCGGTGGATTCTGAAGAATTTGAGCCTGAAGCTGTGGTAGATTCTGGAGTGGCTCATCGTCAAGACAATTCTGAGGTGAAGACGGGGTTGGAAGAGACACATAGGGGTTGGTTCAATTCGGGCGTGGATTCGCTAGGTAATTGAGAGTATACCTGTGTAATTCCTTCATATCTTCTTAGTGGATTGTTTTGTGGCTTTTGTCCGTGGTTTTTTTTATCACAATTGGAGGTGTCCAATTGTGGTTTTTTCACGTAAAATCGTTGTGTCGATTTGTCTTGATTGTTTGATTGGGATTGTTATATACTGTTTAAAATTGATATATAATCACAAATCAACATCTATAGGATTTCTAGATTTTTCAATGATCACTTATATCTTGAAAACCCTAGAGGGGTATCTTTCAAGAGGAGTATTTAAGAGACTCGAAATAAGGATCACTTATATGAGTGTGAAGGGACCGCTTCTATGAGAATTGATAAGACTAAATTTTCTAAAGCCCTCATGAAACACCAGGACCTGCCCAAGGCCAAAACGAGCACAACCGTGAGAACTAAACTGTGTCTAGAGATATTCTGTGTGAATTCTATTGTCTGGGCTTACACAAACAGCTGAACAGTTCAAGGCATCACGTCCACTGATTAGCTAGTAAGTCCAATAGACTTTCACTAGGGAAGGTTCAAAGCTGAAAGCTACCTATCCCGATGCAGGATATTTCCTTAAATGTACTCTTTTTTTGTCTGCATGTTGTTGCATGTCTTTTCCGTAAATTTCATTCATGTGGGGGATTGTTGGAAAATTTGAATTAAAATTTACTCCAATGGTTGTGTCTCTTGAGATGAAAGGGTGTGTCCTTTTGAAGGATCACAACCTTTCTGAAGAGTAACATAGATGTCTATATATTCCATCTCCCTTACTTCATTTTGGATGGTGATTTGTCATTTTCTTCTTTACTTTGCATTATTCTTCATATTTCCTGAGTCTAATTTTTCTATTAAAAGAGTACATACACAACGAAGTTCGCTAGGCTTGCAATAGTAGTGCTGCTAGTGTAAGATATTGATCGTTGTATCCTGGGAGATAGACGTCCATTAAATCCTAAGCACCGGTGGGAGGACGAATCTGTCTTAAGGAAAGAGCGTCACACAGTCGACTCGATCAGGTTTTATTTATTTATGTACTGTAAGTTTTGTTCCGTTGTTTTGTCAATTTATTTCAGTTTTGGTTTTGCCCAAAAACCTTTTACATATTTTAAAATTATATTTCCTTTATAGTTTGGTACTATTTTTTCAATATAGATAAAGTACTAATGAGTCATCGTAATTATTTGATTAAATTTTACTTTTATGCAATAAACAATCATAATTTCTTCCCTTTTTATTTTATCATTAAACTATCAAATTCATCTATTTAATATGTATTTCAAATTTCAATTAATGTGATCTAATTAGAGACAGTTACTGAAATGAATAATGTTAAACCATAGTTTGATTATCAAATGTGAAACCAACTTCCCTAATAGGATACCATAATTTTAAATATCATGGTCAAGATATATATTTTATATCAAAAATTATATTTCAATAAATAATGGTATTAAAAATTTTAAATTATACAATTTTTTGCTCCAATCTCATTTTTGCACGTTTGACACGGTTTTTTATGCTGGCTTTTTTGGTCCGTATAGGTGTATGTTTGTCTCCATGCTACTTGAATCAAATATTTATGATAGTGGATGTGAATATAATTATTGACAGAATTATATAATGAAATTAAATGAGATAAAAAATTAAATATATAATAAGGTTGTGAATCTTATTATCGGAATAAGTTATAATATGGGATGGGATCAAAATTGAACCGAATTATTGTATTATATTTGTTTAGAATGGAAACAGAAAATATACTTATTTTTTTACTCAATGAAGAAAATAACTTTGTCTCTTTAATATTACAATTGTTATGATACTACTAAATCTTTTATTTAATTTTAAATACTAATATTAAAGCAATCGAAAAATTTTATATTGTATTGAACAATCATCAAATTAAAAAGGATAAATTACACTGATCTTTTTTAGATTTGAAAAAAATATAGTAAATTTCTTACTTTGACATAATTATATTAAGTTTCTTTAAAATTTTAATTCATAAAACACTTAGTTCATTTTTTATTAGTAATTTGTTGTTGATATAGATAGAAAAATAATATTATCATTTATTTTATATTAAAAAATATATATTTTCTTATTTATTTTTATATTATGTTAGTTTAAATCACTTTAATTTTATTAAAATAAAATTAATATAATTATGAAAGTATTTATTTTTTTCCAAACTATTTTGGAGGTGAATGTAATTTACCTAATAAAAAACATATATGCCGACATGTTTTTTTGCAACCGAACGCAAGATTGGGCCATATGGACCCAGCTGTGTCCTCCAGTTTTTAACCCCTTCATCTCTCAACCAAACACGTCCTACTAGGTAAAAGAAGAAAAATTAAAAAGAGATTAAATTAATATTCAAATGTGATAACTAAGCATTTCCATCCAAAATTTCAAATTTTGGTGTGTTAAATTTCTTTTGAAGTCTTAAAACACCTTTATTTGATATGTCAAATCTAATGTGCTAGTTCAGTAGTTCTATTTTGATATATTAATATTGTGTTTGGTTGGAAGATTTAGAGAAGGATTTGGAAAGGAAAAAGAAAAAAGTGTGTAAAATTAGATGAAACTTAGGTATGTTTTATACATATTTCACTTACCTTTTCTATTTCCCTTTTCAAATTTCTTTTTAAATGAACATAGCATAATTGAACTTCACCTGATATACTAAAAGGTGACATGACTTTTAACATTATTCATTCATGTCAATTTTGACATGAAAACAACTTCATGTCTATTTTTTTCTTTAAAAAAAAATTACCCTAATCGCTTGTGTTTGGGGGGGGGGGTTAAGAATTTTTGAGAGTTTTTTTATGGATTTTTCTTTTTTTTTATTTTATTGTATCAGCCCAAAAAATATGAAAATTTATATAGTGATTTAGAGACATTGCCACATAATATTCTAATTTAATATTATTAATTGAAATTGTAAAATTTATTATTTTTTGTTAGATTGTTTAAATACAACTTAACAAATATCAAATGTATAGTGACATTGGTCAAGTTATCCAATGATGTGGAGCGTTACTCTTAATCTATAACTTATATAAAAAGAATGTAAGCATGGTGTAACGTTACTTCTTGGTGTAACGCTGCTTCTTGGAGATTTTTATTTTGGTTTGTATTTATATATTTGTACGGTATGTAGGAAGGGTTGACGAATAGGACGCCGTAACGTGACTCATGTCGTGGCATTCACCTAACACGTGTTTGATTAATGTTACACTTGTGTTGTGCCTTTTTTATATATTTGATGATTTGATTTGGGGATACCAACCGTGTTGGTTTAGTGACTAAGGCTTTTGAATTTTTTACTCAAAAGTCTATGTTTGAGTCTTAAGATCATCTTCAACGCTTCATTAAACTTAACATTAGATTTAAATTTTGATGAAAAAATGACTTTTTGGTGTTCCAACGTTTTCACCAAATTAATATCAAATCGAGAATTCACCAAAATTTCACCAAAATGAGAACAGGCTCCAGATTTCACCGTTTCATTGTGCGTTACCGTTAGGGAGACCAACCGGTCGACTAGCCAATTGACCGGTCGGTTGACCAACCGGTGGACCGGGTTCCCTTGCAAATATTTTGGTTCAAACATGTCAAAAGGTTCGAAGAGGTAAAAAAAAAAAAAATACACTAACCGATCGACCAACCGGTCAACCCACCAATTGCTTCAATCTGCTTCATTCTGCTTTACCCAATCGATCACAGGAGTCGACCTCGTCGCCGACATCTTCAACGAATCGAAGCTTGATCAGTTGGGTCTTCAATGCTAAAAAATGTTCAATTTTCAAAACTAGTTCTGATACAGAGGTGGTACTCCACTGCTGGTTCTTCACTCATGCATACCTATTGTGCAGAAAATCAACCAGACCAAACAACTCGAAATTCACCATTACCATGGCTTTATCTTCTTACTCTGCCCCCCACACAATCCTCACCACCACTCCCTCTTCCTCCTCACATTCACTCCCAAAACTCCTCCATCTTCCCCAGCACCACTCCCTCTGTTTCCCAATCAACCCACCACCACTCAATATATCCAAACTCTTTCTGATGAAAGACGATCTTCTCTGGACTTCGATTTACCTATTCCTTTTCTTTTTTTTTCTTTTTTTTTTCTTCTGTTTTTTATGGTTCAAACAATTGGGATTTATGGTTTTGTGAATTCAATTTCAGTAGAGTTGTTGAAGTTTTGTTAGATCTTTGTTGAACCAGGAAGCTCCACGATTGCATCGTCACCGTCAGGGTCGTTAAATAGAACAAGGGCTATTAATGGGACTCAAAATTTTAGAAATGGAGGAAAAAATTTCAGGCCAACCCACCGGACATTCCCAGCATTTTGATGCAAACTAAGGGCTGGTTTGGGGTGTCCTAAAAAAGTGCATTTTTGTCTTTTTGGACTAAAAAAGTTGAGAAAAAAATATGGAGGTTTGGGTTAACTTTTTAGATTTTTATGGAAAAATGTGTATTAAAAAATTGTATAAAAAAAAGTGTGTAAGAGATGATTAGTGAGAGGTGGGCCCCAGCCGTACAAATCGGAAGGAGTGTATTGGAATTGGAAATTATTGGCTAATTTTTGTACAAAGCACTGGACGGTTTTGTTTGGCCCGTGGGGGTCATCACGGGTCCCATTTTAATAATCTGAACCGTTTAATGTGTATAACTCGTCGAACACTATGTACCTATAAAAAATCAAGTTAATCGAATATCGATAGCTATCTGATCAGATTTATTTATTTTTCAATAATTAATTATAACACCATCCATTTGTTATATATAACTGATTTGATCATATAGTTATCGATATCCGATCAATGTGATTTTTTGCAGACATATAGTACTCGACGAGTTCTACACATTTAACGGTTCAGATTATCAAAACGGGACCCGTGATAGCCCCCACAAGCCAAACAGCGGTGTGTGTGCAAATCACACCCAATCATTTCAACATTGGTCACTGCCGCAGCACAGCAGCTGCAAATTGTTGACTTCGGTGTGTACTTTTTTGGTAGAAAATTAATTTTTAAATTATTTTTTTTGGATGAATAGTGATATCTTTTTGGATTTTGGAATAACTTTTTGGCTTTTTGGCTGATTCAGGTTACCCCAAACCAGCCCTAAGTGCAACCGTTGGAGCGCCTCGTATCAGATTGAGAAAATCGTCATTTTTTTCCTCAGATTTGATGAAAAAAAAAGTTCACCGTTGGAGATACTTTAATAATCTTTTATTAGGATTAAACATTAGTACTTATCTTTTTTTAATAATGGATAAATTATATTAATAGTCCTTATAGTTTGGGGGTCGTATTATTTGGTCCCTGATTTTTTAATTATGATACATTTAATTTTAGATTTTGAATCTTGTTCCAAATAAGGACAATTGAACATACCATTGTTTAATTTCAATGGCAAAATTGTCAATTTGATGAAATATAAACTAATTTGACAAAAATAAATGTCAAAAAAAAATTTAAAAATTTAAAAATTATTTCTACCCACCAAGGATAAAATTATATAAAATTGATAAATTTTTTAGACATTTATTTATTTATTTATTTTACAAAATTGATTTTTATTATGTGTTTAGATGATGATCATATAATGAATGGTTGTTAGGTTTTTAATATGTAATCGATATATTTAATATATGACATATTTTTAATTTTAGATTTTTTATGAAATAATCGGATTGATTTGTTTGTAAATAGATACTACAGATACTATAGTTCTTTTACATAAGCAACGTAAAGTTGAATTCATCAGAGAAACAACATTGAGGAGATGGCCATGTCCTACTCAAAGCATTAAACATCATAATTCTCCTTAGGGAAAAAGAGGGAAAAAAACAGGTTTCATGATATTTCACATTGATATTCTGATTTCGCCGTTAAAATTCAACAAATCAGAGTATTGAATTCCACAAGCTTAACTTAAAAAAAAAAAAAAAACAAAAACAAAAACAAAAACAAAAACAAAAACAAAAAGGGAGCAGAGCAAAAAGAAAAAAAATGTATTAATCTGATTCAACTTGAGAATCATTTTGTAATTGATCTTGTGATTGGGACAACTCTAGAATTTATTTATTTATTTATTTATTTTTTTGATCGAGAAAAGCATCAACCACAGAGAATTGAGCTAAAGGCACCCAAAATTGGGACAACTCTAGAATTGGTTCCTGATTCCTTTTCTTGGTTTCTTGAATTTCAAAACTCACAAATTAAAATACAACTCTATTCTCAAATCATACTTCTAAAACTCTACCAAACGCTAACTTAATTTTTCATCCATTTCCAAATAAACTAAGTTAGTATGAGAACGCTGATAACAATAAACCTATCATTTTTAAAACAACACAGAAAAGAATGAAGGGGAAAAATGTGACATTGCCAAACGAGTATAATTAATTCAGTGGTTTTGTATCTTGAGTTAATGTATATGTGCCTCACTAAAGTACAGTGGTTTTGTATCTGGAGCTAATTCATATGTGCCTCACTAAAGTACAGCAGATTTCACTGTTAAATGTTATGGCATATCATCAAGTAAATCAAAGATAAACAAACAACCAAAACCGCTAATGATTCAGTTACTGGTAGCAAAGTAGCAATATTTTTTAGGTTTATCTATCGTAGAAAGTTTTTTAAAAAAAATACTTTGAAAAAATTCAAACAAAAAAATAAAAGAAATTCTTAAATTTCTTTCCTAAAAACCCAAAAAAAAAAAAAAAAAAAATTCCAAATTAAATTTTTTTTTGAAAAGTGGACTTAATTTCCTGAATATTCATCATAAGAGATGAAATCTGATAATTTTGGGTTTGGTTGAATTAAAGATTCTAATAGAAACCAAAACCATGATTTGGAAGGGGAAAAAAGAAGGCAGCTAAAGGGGTGGTTTTATTATACGATATTACTTATTTGATTTCCAGCTGGGCCTCTTGAAAGCATTGTGTTTTTGACTTTTGTATGAAATAATGGTTTTCATCGTTCAGAAAGATTGTTAGAAGGGAAATGTAATTTTTGATCATAGCATATTGGTGAGTACAAGCATATTTGATTCATGTGAACACAAAAAAAGGGATCTTGTTCTTCTTTTTTCTCCGGTGATGGCCACACGCCGACTTTACTTACTTGGCTCTACGCCAAGCTCTTCCTCTTTTTGTCGTCGACCCTTGAAGGTCTTGCCTCAGGACTTATAGGACCATCGAAAGGGTTGACTCCCTGCTGGTCGTCAAAAGCAAAGTACGAAGGTGCTCCAAATCGGGCCATGACAATGACTTTCCATTTCAACTCTTTGTTCTTTACCTTTAGCGTGCAAATCTCTGCTCGCGCATCCTTATACATGCGCTAGAGCAGAGAGAGTTGAGAGTTCAACTGTTGTACCTCACTTGTTCTATTCTATAGCCGGTGAGACAAGTTAGTGACCGCAGTCATGGTCTCCACACATGATTTTAGCGTATAATGGTTAGCCTGAATATCAGATTGAGCGGCCATTATTTGTTCGACGGATAGCATAGGAAAATTAAAAGGAGTAAAAGTAGGAGTAGGGGCACTCGGCCCAGCAAAACTTATGGAATCTTTCAGGTCCGGAAACAGAGTAAGGGGACGAGATGAGGAAGCCATGGATTAGAGGTGAGAGGTTTGAGTTGCAGAGAAATAGCAGAGAATAGACTGAGTTTTGGCCTCCTCTGTTCAGTCTCTCTTTTTCTCTCGATGAGGAAGAAGAAACAGAATAAGGTGATGAAGAAGAATGAGCTGGAAGAGAATGATGAAGAAGAAAGAGAAATGAGTGATTAAGTAGAAGATGGAAGATATTGATTCAGAAGAAGACAAAAGAGAAGAAGACAGAGAGGGAGAGAGAGCCGAGGCGAGCGTTAATCGAGGCTTGCTTTTGTCAGCCAATGACGCAAAAGTGAGGCCGCGTGTCAAATGCGTTTATCGAAGGAAAAAGAGAGACGCGAGAGATTTGTATGTGTATGCATGTATGTATATATATTGTATAGGATGATATGCTATTTTGGTGAAGGACCTACTGTATGAACCATAGAGTCTCATACATTTAATGAATGACGAGATCACATTGAGAAAAAGGCTATTTGTTGCAATATCTATTCAATTAGAGAAATTATGCAAATGTTATGCCTTGTGGCATATGCTATGCATAAGAGCAACTCAAATAGTATGAATATTTTTCTATTTTGGTTTTTTGGTATCTGTATAAATTTACTACATTATTGATTACTTATTATCAACAATAGTGTTATATCTATAGAATTGCTTTCCCTCACAATCTCTTAATGAGGTGATAAAACAAAATACATATAAGGAGAGTCTGAAGAAATATTTGAACATAGATTTTCAAATTTTACTCGTCATGTTATTTAGAGAAATTATGTGGATGAATCATTTTTCTATTATTAAATAGATATAGTGGTCTTTTCTATATTTTTGTCGAGTTGGTTGTAGAAAATATATGTATATATATATATATATTTTTATTGCAAATGTCAAGATATATTTCCATGAACATTTGGATTGAAAGAGTAACGTGACTCCCATTCGCATTTTATTTATAATGTATTTTGTTTATGAATTTAAGAAGAGATTTGTAAAAAAAAAAAGTGAAATATATTTAAAATATAATTACATTTCATCTATAATTTACATATTTTTTTTTTCTCTTTTTAAATCACTTTTCAAATTCATAAATTGTAACGTGATCGTGATTCGCGCGTGGGGTGCAACTAGTACACCAAATATGTCTACAAAATCTAGAACCATCGTGGTGGTCGTAATTATCACCATTATATAACAGCGTATAAACGCGTGAAAGGTTATTCCGCCCAAACTCCCGAAATAACGTTAACAAGCAAAGCGTAGGATGAGATCATAAATTACATCACTTGACTAGAAAGACAAGACAAGTTTTTATTTATTTATTTATTTTTCATTAGCAAAAAATATTTATATAAATTTAAAAAAAAATCACATGTACATAAAGTAACACTTTCTGAAATACATGTTTGATTTTAGTTTTTAAAATTCACTTTTCAAAAAATTTAATTTTTTTACTTTTTGTATTTTTTTATTTTTACTAAATTTTTTTAATATATTAAATAATTTTTTTAATTTTTAAACACACTAAACATAAATATACTTAAAAAATATAATATTTGTAAAAAAATTCTTTAAAAAAATTACTAAATATCAAAAATACAAAAAAAAAAAATTCAGTACATTTTTCATATTTTTGTATATTTATTAATTTTTTAAAATATTTTTTTTAAAATATTTTACTATTTAGATGTATCTAAGTAAAGTGCATCTAAAAAAGTAAAAAAATTATTTAAAATTTTAAAAATATTCACTAAAAATAAAAAAATATGAAAAATAAAAAGCTAAATTTTCAAAAAATTAAATTTAGAAAACTGAAACCAAATACTGAGATTGAGTTTGAGTTTGAGAAGTTACTATAAACAACTTATTTGTTTATTTGTTATAAGTTGTCAAATTTATTCTCTAATTTTTTTTTTTTTTACATTTTTTTTTATAAAAAAAAAAATCACAAGTGATCACTCAATAAATTATAGTAAAAAATATCCAAAAAAAAAAAAAAATCGGTATTTGTTTTATTAAAGGAACTAGTAGGTGATATGTGCGATGCACGAGAATTTATTGTTAAAATGAAAATATAATTTTGAGTCCTAATATTTTATGTATAGAAAAATTTAACAATTGGAAGTCAAATACAAATAGATTTGTCAATGGGTGATGAAATTTTTTGTCAATGTATATGATTCTATAAAAAAGGCTCATAAGAATAATTTATTTCAAAGTTAAAAAAAATATATATGCATTTTCAACTTGAAATCAAATTCTTATTTGTGTTAAACAAATTTATCAAAAATCATAAATTCCACTTGTGTCAAATTATTATTTTTTTGAAAAAAAAAATTGAAAACAAAGAAAAATTCTATGATTTATAAATTATGACTTGGTTATAACTCAAAATTTATTATTTTGGTTATTAATCGAAAAAATCTTTACTAATTTTTTATGTTTTTGGTTAGAAAATTAGGGCCATATACCATTGCTGTTTTGTCTGCTAGTAGTACGAATTGGTGCTTCTGTGAAAGTGAAACAAGAAGTGCTCTGGGGTAGTTTGGTAAATTCATCAAATGTTGAGTTGTTTGTGGGCAAGTGATGGTGTTTTGTCTTCTAGTTGCTACTTTAGCCAATTTTGGACGCATGTTGCTATTTTAGCCCCCAACTACATTGCCAAATAGAGGCTATGTCAATTTGAATATTTTTTTTAAAAAAAAATTAAGGTTTTTTCATAAATTTCACACCTATTTAAAAAGGTCATATCTGATCGATCAATTTGAATATTTCTTGTACAATTGAAATTGTAAAAACAGCAATGGCAGAGGGCCCTAATTTTTGTGGCTCAAATAGCTCGAATTTGCCAAAACGACGTCGTTTTGAGTACAAAACAATATCAAAATTGCCAAAACGACGTCGTTTTGGCAATTTTGAGCTGTTTGAGCCACAAAAATTAGGGCCCCCAAACATTTTTCTAGACAAAATAGCCCATCATTGTCCACATTATCTTAAAATAAAAATATAAAAAATTCTTTTCCAAAAAATAAAACAAATAAAAAAAAGGCATAAAAATAAAATCAAAATTACTATTTTCCACCTCATTTAAAATAGAAAACATGAAAAAGTGTTTTCCAAAAAAAACAAACAAAAATTAAACCCAAAAAAAAAAAGACAATAAAATAAAATCAAAATTAGCATTTTCCACGTCATTTAAAAAAAATAAAAAATCCTTTGCCAAAAACAAAAAACAAATTAAAACAAAAAAAACCGAAATTATCATTTTTCAGGTCATTTGAAAAAAAAAAAAACAACATAATAAAGCCTTTTCCAACAAAAAAAACAAATAAAAAACAACAACAACAACAACAACAACAAAAAATACATTAAAATGAAACTAAAATAAACATTGTCAACGTCATTTAAAGTCAATAAAATGAAACCGAAATTAGCAATTTCCACGTCATTTCAAAAAAAAATGAAAAAGCCTTTTTCAAAATAAAAAAAAAAACAAATTTATATATATATATATATATATATATAAAAGAAGACAACAACATAACACCCAAATTTACATTTTCCACGTCATGTTAAAAAAAACAAAACATAAAAAAGTTTTTTCCAAACCCAAAAAAAAAAAAAAAAGGCAAATTGAAAACAATAAAAAAAATGACAAAAACGTAAATGAAAAAAAAAAGAACCACAAAAATACGCCTCATCCAACCCAAAAAAATAAATAAATAAATTTAAAAACAGAAATTAACAGTTGCCACGTAATTTTAAAATAAATAAAACACATGAAAAACCATTTTTGAAAAATAAAAACAAATTAATGTATACAAATAAAAATAAAAATGACAAAAACGTAAATTAAAAAAAAAGAACCAGAAAAATACGCCTCATCCAAAAAAAAAAATTAAAAACAGAAATTAGCATTTGCCACGTAATTTAAAAATAAATGAAACACATGAAAAACCATATTTGAAAAATAAAAACAAATTAATGTATAGAAATAAAAAAAAAAATGACAAAAATGTAAATTAAAAAAAAAGAACCAGAAAAATACGCCTAATCCAACAAAAAAAAAAATTTAAAAACAGAAATTACCATTTGCCACATAATTTACAAATAAATAAAACATATGAAAACCCATTTTTGAAAAATAAAAACAAATTAATGTATACAAATAAAAATAAAAATGACAAAAACGTAAATTAAAAAAAAAAATACGCCTCATCCAAAAAAAAAAATTGAAAAACAGAAATTACCATTTGCCACGTAATTTACAAATAAATAAAACACATGAAAACCCATTTTTGAAAAATAAAAACAACTTATTGTATACCAATAAAAATAAATAAGACAAAAACGTAAATTAAAGAAAAAGAACAAATTAATGTATACAAAAATAAAAATGACAAAAACATAAATTAAAAAAAAAAAGAACCATAAAAATACGCCTAATCCCAAAAAAAAAAAAAAAATCCGCACCAATGACGCTGACGTGGAGGATGTATGGCAAGGAGTTGACATGAAAAAATCACTTCAAGGGCAGTTTGGTCATTCACCATGAAGACACCTCATCAAAAAGTCAAAAAGTCAAAAAAGCTAAAAAGTTCTTCCCAAATCAGACTTTTTAGCCCCAGGCTAAAATAGCCAAAAAAGCCAAAAAGCCAACCCACTTTCCAAACGGAGGCATATTCTAAATACTTATTTTAAAAAAAAAAATAAAATTACATCAACATGTATTTTTTATTTACATATAAATTTCTAAACAAATTCAATTTCAATTATAATAACTAATTTTATATGAATTCTATTTGAGAAATACTTATTTTTCATATATATTTTCAACATGTATTTAGTTTTATCGTTATCAGATTTCTTTTATGTAATTGAGATTTTCATTTAATTATTATAATATTTTAAAAAATTATCTGGATATACAAATAAATAAATAGGACAAAATGTGCTTAATTATATGGATCACACAAATCAAATTAATTTTCTTTTACATTTTTTATTTTTGTATATTTATTGATGTCTTAATATTAATTTATATTTAATTTAAATTATATATATAATATGTATGAATAATTCAAAAAGAATATTAAAAAAAAATCAATACTCTACATAATTAATTTATGTATTTTCTTCTTAGTTCAATCACAATATATTTATATTTTCTTTTAAATAAATTTTGTGTAGTTCTATTTCTACATATTTTTATTTTCTAAATAAATATAAAAATAAAATTAAAATTAAATAATTAGAATCACTTTTAGTTTTATATTACTAATTCTCTTTCTAATTTAACTATTATTTTTAATAGCAAAATGAGTATTTATTTTAAAATCTTATAATTTAATATATATCATATAAAATCATTATATGATAATTACACTTTTATAGCACAATAGAATTAAAATTATCAAAATAAATATATAATTTAACTAAAATTATTATATATAAGTATTCAAGTAATATTTTTGTAGAACAATAAGGTTAAGATAATTAAAATAAATAATTAAAATTAAAATTTTATTTTGAATTAAAATAAATATTAGTCTTTTGTAACACATATCATAATATAAAATATTGTTACATTAATTAAAGTTAACCCCATTGTGATTTGACGTCAGACATCGTATTTCTAGAAGTAATTTATATACATGTGTAACATTTAGTTTGATATTGATTTATTAAAACATTGGGATTTAATATTTTTTTATTAAATTTTTAGTAGATAAATTAACAAATGGCAAATGATAAATAGTGTTGTCACGACCCAAATCCGCCTCTATAGGTTTAGCGTCGTAACCGACCAGTAATCCTAAATTACCAAAGGTCTGCTTAACAATAACTCAATAATAGGGGCTAGTAGAAGCCTTTAAATAATAAAATATAACATCCAATGAACTATGAAAATTTAAATATACATACATACATTTACACATATCCATATCAAGCTTATGTACAAAAACAAAGATATAACTTAGGGATTAAATTCCAATACAAAAATTATTCGTAACGAAAGTCTTAAACAAAAAGAGCCTAAAAAACACTTGATCATCAAGACTGAAGGGTGAGTTCTAAACCACCACCTGGGAAGCCATGATGCTTGACCGTTCAGAACCTCACCGTGAGGCACAGGAGTTGGCTTGACAAAACCGGGAGTAGGTTAATGCCACTAGGTCCGGTCTTGAGCTTGTTAACCTATATACATATAAAACAGTGAGTTAGAACCCAATAAATAACGTCAGGGTAAAAAGATTAAATGAATGAGGTCCATAACTTATAAAATCAAAACAATGTTTTTAACATGATCAAAGTATTTTCCGGATACTTGTAATTAAAAATAAAGTTCCTCAAACCTTTAACCCTTTCACAATTTCAGACATAGCGTGGAACATTTCTAAAAGTTTTATTAAACCTTTGACAAATTTCCATATAGAACATTTGCCGAAACGAAGCATTTATCATATATACACATTTAGCATTCATAAAATTCATCAACCATTCAGAGTTACTTACATTCTGGGGTACAATAATACTAAACAGATTATTAGCAAAACGATCACAAAGGACCGGGGACATAGGCATAACGACCACTACAGATTGACATATATATAATGATCGTAATGGATCGACATATACATAACGATAGCAACGGATCGACATATACATAACGATCACAATTGATTGACTTAGACATAACAACCACAATGGATCGACTTAAACATAATGGAGATTTTCGTAAATCAAAGCATGTGTTCATGGATGTCACATTCGATGATCAAAAAGTGATCTCATTCATTCTCATCAAACAAAAGTTTTCAGAAAACCTATCATACCATAATCATTTTGAAATTCCATAGCATAACTTAACATTTCAGGAAATACTTATCACATTGAACATTTTGTAAACAAGACATAGATTTCATAAAATATCATATTGCATAGCCATTTCAAAATAATGTATACAAAAATATCTGTACAAAGATATTACTCACCATGCTTGGTTGAACGATACTCCTCGTACAATTGTCTTACACAACACATTCAAGCGCAACATTTCTGAACACATTTCATTCATTCAATCGGTTCTTTCCTTATCTGTTCTTTAATTTCTTTCGTGTTCATGAAATGCATATGAATGTAAAATATATGTGAAAACCATGCAAATAGAGGCCTGGAAGTCAGAGAAATTGAAAGAAAACAAAACTAAGCCTGCCCTATTGGCTGTACGTGCGGTGGCCTTGATAGCACTAGCGGCGCCAAAGCAGAATGCGTTTTTTTAGTAGAGGAGGGCTGGCCGCTCATGCAGTGGCCCAAGCCACTTAAGCGGTCTGGGTGAAGTTACAGTCTAAAAATTTGCTTCAAATTTGAAGCTCAACTCTTGCAAACTCCTCTACATTTTCATCCAATTCAAAATCCAAAACTCACAAAAACATGTTGAATGAACAATTTCTAACTTCAAACAAATGCCATACTTTAAAACAAAACTCAAATTTCTACTTAAAGATCAAAACCTTGAATTTAAGGGCAAAACTCAAGAACTATGCATATGTTGAGTTCCAATTCCAAAAGCCATGGAGATTCTCAAAAGTCATGCAAGAAAACAAATGTACATGCCGAGATCTTGAACTATTCCCTTCAATTTTCTCTCTTTTAGGTTCGTCTATGTTCCCAACCCTAAACTTGCCTTTAAAACTCCTAATTCACCATGAATCCTTCAATTTAAGCTTCAATCTCTCAAGATGATAATTGTAGAAGTCCTAATTTAAGAGATTAGAGGGAAATTGGGAATTTGGCTTGATCTCTCTTGTTCTTCTTCTTTCCCTTTTCTTAAGCTCTTTCTTTTTCTCTTTCTAGAACGCTCTCTCAAGATGTATATCTCTCTCTACCAAGTCCACTATATCTCTCTCCACTCTATTCTTGCCTTAATTAAGTTGATGACTAGCTTAGGACAATTATTATAAAGTTAGCTTAATAAGTTGTATTGGCTTTAACTACAATGGGAGTAAATTCACTCAAGTTAAATTAAGCCTCACATAATCTAAGTTTAATCTAAACTAAGCTAAACTTAATGATCCCAATGTGGCTCATGCTCTAATGCCCTATCCAAATATTTAATTCAACATTATGGTTTACTGATTCAGACAGGTTCATTTCACATTCTATCATATCGGTTAATCATACCACAATTCAAATAACACGTGGCACATAATTAATATATAAACACATAATCAAGGCAACCCACCGAATTAGCAATTAAAAGAAGGTGGTTGTTACAAGTGTAGAGTATTATTTTAAAGAATAATGATTCATCAAAAATGATTGTATATATTTAAGGCACACATTAATATTCCTTGAATAATTTTTAAATAAAAATTTTGAATTTATAGTATTACTAATAATGCACCTTTATAGGCACCTTCATAATGCACCTTCATAGTATTACTGATTTTCTGTTTATGATTTGAATTTGTAATTTTTTTATACATCAGTGTGAATAACTTTTACAATCGTATTGATATAAGCATAAATCTTATCTTTGAGTCAATCCATCTTAAACACTTTTTCATATAATAAAATATTCAACTATTGTCATATAAAAATATTATAATAGATTATAATCAAACACCACTAGAAGTATAATTAAAGACCTGAAGCACCACTTTACAGCAATGGTAGAGGGCCCCAATTTTTGTGGCTCAAATGGCTCGAATTTGCCAAAACGACGTCGTTTTGAGTACAAAACAACATCAAAATTGCCAAAACGACGTCGTTTTGACAATTTTGAGCCATTTGAGCCACAAAAATTAGGGCCCCAAACATTTTTCATTTATGTTAGGTGTGTTAAAAATTAAAAAAAAAATGCTTAAAATATTTAAAAAAATCATTACAAACAAAAAAATACGCAAAAACAAAAATATAAATTTTTTTGAAAAGTATTTTCTAAAAATCAAAACAAAACAAACTGAATCATTTCCAATTTTTCAATCCCCATTTTCAATTTCTGAAGCATTTTTAAGGAGAACAAATTATGTACTCTACAAAAAATTTTGAAAAGTATTTCAAAAATAAAGTAGTAGTAAAGCAATTGTGTAATTTATTCTCTATCAAAATCTAAATTTAGCAATGCTTTCTACATTCTGCATAAACGCTAAATTATAGTAAAATCAAAATTTATGTCAAATTTAACATAAAAATTGACAAAATGAAAAATCTTAATAAAATCTCCTATTTATTTAATTAGACGTATTCAAATAAATCGTTAGAAAAATTAACTAAAAACAATATTAAAATAATGGGAAATTTTAATATACACTCTTTTAAAAAAGTGCACCATATACATATTTAATTATGTCATTTTAATATACACTCTTTTAAAATTCTATGATATGTAAATTATGATTTGGTTATAGTTTATTTTTTGGTTATAAATCGAAAAAGTCTTTGCTAATTTTTTATGTTTTTGGTTATGTCTAAAGTGGCGCATCAGGTCTTTAATTATACTTTTAATGGTATTTGATTATGATTTATTATAGGGCAAATTACACAAATAGTCCCTATAGTTTGGGGCTTGTGTCACTTTAGTCCCTGACTTTTCAATTGTGACACATTTGACCCTGAATTTTGAATCTTGTTTCAAATAAGGACAATTGAATATATAATTAGATTTTTCAAGGGTAAAATTGTCAATTTGATAAAATATAAACTAATTTGACAAAAATAAATGTCAAGTAAATATTTTTGAATTTTTAAAAATTATTTCTACCTACTAAAAATAAAATTATGTAAAATTGATAAATATTTTGGACATTTTTTTTTTTTACCAAATTAACTTTTATTATGTGTTTGGATGATGATCATGTAAAATTAATTTTAAAAAAATTAATCATGTAATTTTTATTAATTTTAAATAATTTTATCATTGGTGGATAAAAATAATTTTAAAAAAATTAAAAATATTTTTTTGACATTTATTTTTGTCAAATTAGTTTATATTTTATCAAATTGACGATTTAACTCTTGAAAAATCTAATAATATTTTCAATTGTCCTTATTTGGAACAAGATTCAAATTTCAGGGTCAAATGTGTCACAATTGAAAAGTCAGGGACCAAAGTGACACAAGTCCCAAACTATAGGAACTATTAGTGTAATTAACCCTTTATTACAATATTATAACATTTTATTATACCAAAAAATGCTTAAGGTGAGTTAATTCAAAAGTAGGATTTATAGTTATATCAATAAGATTGTAAAAGTTATTCACATTAATGTACAAAAAAATTACAAATTCAAATCATAAATAGGGAATCAGTAATACTGTGAAGGTGCATTATGAAAGTGCCTATAAAGTTGCATTATCAGTAATATTATAAATTCAAAATTTTTATTTAAAAATTATTCAAGAAATATTAATGTGTGCCTTAAATATATACAATCATTTTTTATGAATCATTATTCTTTAAAATAATACTCTACATTATTCATCATTTGACATTTTTTAATTTATCTTCTAAAAATTTAATAAAAAAATATCGAGTTCTATTATTCTAATCAATCAATATCAAATTAAACGTTACATGTGTATATAAATCACTTCTAGAAATATGATGTCTGACATCAAATCACAATGGAGTTGACTTTAACTAATGTAATGATATTTTATATTATGATATGTGTTACAAAAGACTAATATTTATTTTAATTTTAATTATTTATGTTAATAATCTTAACCTTCTTGTTCTATAAAAATATACTTGAATACTTATATATAATAATTTTAGTTAAATTATATATTTATTTTGATAATTTTAGTTCTATTGTGCTATAAAAGTATAATTATCATATAATAATCTTATATGATATATATTAAATTATAAGATACTAAAATAAACACTCATTTTCATATTAAAAATAATAATTAAATTAAAAAGAGAATTAGTAAATATAAAACTAAAATTGATTCTAATTATTTAATTTTAATTTTAATTTTATATTTATTTGTAAAATAAAAATATGTAGAAATAGAAGTACACAAAATTTATTTAAAAAAATATAAATATATTGTGATTGAACTAAGAAGAAAATACATAAATTAATTATATAGTGTATTATTTTTTTTTAATATTCTTTTGAATTATTCAACATATTGTATATAGTTATATAAAATTTAAATTAAATATAAATGTTTTGTAATATATAATTTCATGTTAAATAAAAAATTAAATATAAATTAATATTAAGACATCAATAAGACATAAAAAAAATAAAATATATAAAAAAAATTAATTTGTTCTGTGCGATCTACATAATTAAGCATATTCTATCTTATTTATTTATTTATATATCAAGATAATTTTTTTTTCAAATATAATAATAATTAAATTAAAATATCAATTATATAAAAAAAATATGATAACTACAGAACTGAATACATGTTGAAAATATATATGAAAAATAAATATCTCTCAAATAGAATTTATATAAAATTAGTTATTATAATTAAAATTAAGTTTGTTTAAAACTTTATATGTAAATGAAAAATACATGCTAATGTGATTTTTTTTTTTTTTTTTTACAAAAAATTAAGTATTTAGAATATGTCATATAAGAAAAAGAAAAACACTATTTATATATATATATTATATATGTGTGTGATTATTACACTAAAGAAAATAAATGACTAATTATTTAAAAACAAGTCGATTACAATTTGAAATTTCTTATAGAATGAAACAAATTAAAATTTTGCAAATGCGTCAAAAAAAAAAGAAAAAAAAGAAGATAGTAATAATAGTGGAAAGAGTCATTTTTACCCGTGTTCTTTTTTTCAAACCCAAAACTTTATTTATTTATTTTTGTTTTCTTAACAAGAGAAAAAAAAAAAAAAAAAAAAAAAAAAATCTAAGATACCATCACGCATCCATGAAAAAAAAACTTACCCCACACAAACTCAAAAACGGATTCTTCCTTTTTGATAATATCACACTATTCAATTCCAAAAAAACTCGTTTAGAAACATTACCAATGAAATAACCAATCACAAAAAATCCAACAAAATGAAAGTCGAAAATGAACAGAACCAAAATGAAATCCAACACAGGGGCGGTCTTAGTTAAACAGAGAAGTCGGTTATACGTGTTCCAAAATTGAAAATTCTTTGAATTAAATCTAATCCATAAATCAAATCAAATATGTACTTCTTAATTTGATTAGAAAAATCTGCAATCAACATTGATTCCATCTGGTCTAATTTAATTTGATTTCTACTCGGGCGGTGCTGCCGATTCAAAGCCTTTTGGCTGTGGTTTCAAGTTGTGGAGGGCATTTATGAGATTTACGTGGCTGCTTTAAAGGGGTGGGCTGTTTTAAAGGAGGTGTATATTAAATTTTTTTATATAACTAAAGTCTCGTTTATGTGAGTGTTTTAATTTAAAAATTAAAAAATTATTAAAAAATTAAAAAAACTTATAACTTATATCAAAAAGTTAAATATATATATATATTTTTTATATATTTTTTCGTAAAAAATTAAAAAATCATTCTAAACATATTAATTTTTTTACTTCATATTTAGTAAAAAAAATTAAAAAAATTATCAAAATAACATATTCCCAAACAAGAGCTAGGCTATCAATCCATTCATTCATCCCCCATTTTAATATCGGAACCGATTCATCACGACATTCAAAACAAGTAAACTAATAAATTTTTTTTAACAAAATAAGAGTAATTTTATGAGTTATGTTAGGGACTCTAAATATTTTATCAAATCTCTCATATAAGTGTGGAATCCACACATATGTGAATTTGTGTGAATCCCATGTTTGATAAAATATTTGGACTATGTAGCATTTCTCTAATTTTATTCAATTTCGAGAACTCACCATTTTGGAAAAGAAAAAAAAAAAACTATCAAAAGTAAAGATGGACACTAACTTCTTTCAGACCCAAAGATCTATGCTCAACAGTTGAAAAAAAATTTAGCAATAAACCATTCAATTACAAAAGTTTCAATTCAACCAATCAGAAGAAGTCGATCAGTGAAATATGTTGGCCGCCTTTCTTGGGGATAAAAGTGCATGGAGAAGGGCCTGGCGGTGCTTCTGGTTCTTGGTGAACCATTGCCGACTCAGAGGTGCCGCCGCTGCCATCACCACCACCATGAGCCGCCGTCAGCTTTCTACCATCGAAAGGCATTTTAGCAGCTTCAAGGGGTTTTTGTTGGATGGGGGTGATTATTCTCCACCGAAAGCAGGCCAGAAAGTCAAGGGAGGACGGCTGCCAACCGACAAGCCCAAAGCAGCCGATAGTGGAGGATGTGCTGGAGCACCGAATGTAAAGGGTGAGCTCGACAGCCAAGCTCTCCACCTAACGCAGCCCAGAAAGTCAAGGGAGGACGGCTGCCAACCGACAATCCGAAAGCAGCCGATAGTGGAGGATGAGCTGGAGCACCGAAAGTAAAGGGTGAGCTGGACAGCCAAGCTCTCCACCTACCCCCATCATTGTGTATAAATAAATGAAGACGGTGAGGTAAGAGTTCTGAGAGAGAAGAAAACCAAGAAAGAAAGAGAGAGAGAGAGAGAGAGACAGGTGCGTGTTTGAGCGAAGATAATGTGAGCTCTTCTTTTATTCTAATTTTTTTATAATCTTTTTGACTCTCTCTCTCTCTCTGAAATGGAATATAATCATTTCCAATTTTTCAATCCCCATTTTCAATTTCTGAAGCATTTTTAAGGAGAGAAAATTGTGTACTCTACAAAAAATGTTGAAAAGTATTTCAAAAATAAAGTAATACTAAAGCAATTGTGCAATATAATCAAAATCGAAATTTAGCAATAGCTTTCTAAATTCATCTTAAGTAGCAGTCTTGCATGAACGATAAATTTAGTGTTCAAATTTTTGTTCATATAAAACTAAAACTTTAAAATCTATATATATGGCAGTTTGGTTCATGACCATAACCAAAACTTTAAATCTTGAGGAACCAGACTAGTTCCAACACTTTCAAAACTAGAATCAATATGGAAACTGAGAGGGTAATTCATATACAATTGGGCTGAGCTGGGTATTGGGCTTAGGGCCGAGTAGAAAGGCCATGTAGGTTACTCCGGCTTGGAGAAGTAACTTTGAAGATAGACCGGTCACACCGCCGTGGTGGTTAGCCCGGTCTCGGAAGGACTTAGTTCTACTCCGGTTGAGTGGAGTAGCACGAAGGTTTCGGTCTTCGATAGTTACTTCGGTTATAGCATGTGAGAAACCGAAGTAAGCTGTGGTTCTAAAGATAGCTCGGCTTTAACTCCCTTATGGATAGCTCGGTTTTAGTATGGGAAAGCCGAGGTAAGGGAGAGTAAAGTGAGGGCCGAATTAATAGTTACTTCGGTCTTGAAGTAGTCCGGCCATAAGAAGAACCATCTCACTTGGTTTAAGCAGTGAGAGGGTGTTGGAGGATAAGCATTGTCTTCTAGGAGTATGAATCCAAGGAGGACTCTACGCAAGGAGGAGTAATCCTAGAAGGACTCTGCACATGGAGGAATAAGAGTCCTACCAGGATTGTGCCACGCGAAATCTATATAAGCTCACTAATATCACCTTTGGAAGGGTAACAAACTTTGTTTTCTGAATATACAGAGCTTTTGTCTATTTGTCAAGTTTACTGACTTAGGCATCGGAGAGGTTTCCGGCACACACCGCCGGCTAGCTCACGTGTGTATTTTCAGGTAGTTGAACGACGTCGTACGGAGGAGCGCAGACTTGGTCAACAGGATTATACGAGAATGTGTATTTCTTTCCCGTACAATTGGCGCCGTCTGTGGGAACTCAGACAAGAACAACCTCTTGATCAAACTTTTTCTCCCAAAAATCAATGGCGAACAACGAAGAATTACCTCAGTCCGCCGTCGACGGACTAACTCCAGAAGGGGGTGCAAGGGCGAAGGCCTGCCTGTGGTCACTCCCATGGCAAACCTGGAACCACACAGACAAAATTCCAGGAGGATGCAAGGGGACGAAGGCGGAATAACAGCCCTCATCCCTCTCGTTCGTAAAGCCCAGAAAGACAAAGACGCAGAATTAATCCTCAAACTTTGGAGGATCGCGTCAGAGAACAAGACGAGTTGATCCGTCGGATGGCGGCAGACATGGAATCTCTAAAGCGCCAAGTGAAAGGAAAAGAAGTGGCGACAGGAGAGGGGCGCACAAACAAGACGCCCCCTCGCCACTCGGAAAGTCGTAGTCGGAATACTATACCCTTTCAAGCGGAAAGCAAAAGCCTCAGGACAGGCGATGCCCAATCTGGATCCAAGTCCTCCAGAACTCGTCACTCCAGGTCTGAGAGGACGAGATTTGAGAGGTCAAACACTGAGGGAAGTACATATTGGCCCTCACACTCACACCAAACGAGATCCAGGCAGACGAAGTTGCCCAGGTCGTCAGACCTACGAACCGTGCTAGAAGAGAAGGCACGATGGAGGGAGGACGCCAGGGCACGAGATCCACATAGAGTTTCTGCCTTACAGCGGTTGGCTCCTCGGACGCATAGAAGCGTCGAGGTTGGAATGCCAATACCGCGCCCCGCTTACGAACCAACGGACAAGGCACTGGCGAGGCTGCAGACCTCACCATTCGTCCCAGCAATAGAGAACGCACCCCTACCGTCAGGCTTCCTCCAGCCCAAATTCACAACATATGAGGGGAAGACGGACCCTACTCACACTTAAGCCACTTTCGCCAGGTCATGGCTGTGTATACCAGCGGAATGAGGCCTTGATGTGCATCCTATTCCCTTCAAGCCTTGGTGACCTAGGCTTGACTTGGTTTGAAAAGCTTCCAGAGGGCAGCATAGCCTCCTGGGCGCAACTGGCAGAGGCGTTTGTAACGCGATTCAGAACAAACACGAAAACCCCAGTGGAGATCGACCAGTTACTCTCCATCGACATGGGTGATAAGGAGACCCTGAGGTCATATAACAGTCGCTACTGGGAGACATTCAACCAGATTGGGGACTGCCCAACCAATCTCGCCATTGCGCAATATAAAAGAGGCCTCCCAGTCGGGAACAGACTGAGACTCTATCACCATGACGCCACCCCTCACCATGAGAGGCCCTGATGGAGAGAGTGCATCAGCACATCAGGGTGGAAGAGGATGGCGTTCGTGCCAAAGCAAATCTGGCACGGTCGCAGCACCAAAGAAGAAGGCCTCAGCAAAAGTCAACGCAGTAGACCGTCCGAACAGAAACGGACGTGGCAAAAGAGACAACGGAGAAGACCAAGACAAAAGATGGTTGAGAGTACGCACGCCATCACCACGGTCTTCAAGAAACCGATCTACCGTATACTTAGCGAAATTCGAGACGAGCCTTTCGTCAAGTGGCCAGCTAAGTTAGGCGAAGCTCAGAAGGACTACGATGACAGATCGAGGTGCACCTTCCACAGAGAAAGGGCACCGCACTGAGAATTGCACACCATTGAGGCAGCATCTGGAAGAGTTGGTGGCGGCGGTCACCTGGACAAATACATAGAAGGAGGGGCACAGCAACCCCCAGGACCAGAATATGCCCAATGGAATGCCAACGACGCCCCACCTCAAGGCGTCATCAACGTAATACATGGAGTCTTTGACCTGA